>JAULLH010562473.1:0-10335 GCA_035668455.1 Sarracenia alabamensis | reverse complement strand
CGCTAGTTAAATGTACAACCCCCACGGCCACTTCAACGTGGGCCAATCTAGCGGCCACTTCAACGCTAGTTGGAAGGCTAGACTACACTCCCTACTCCACTCAGTCCCTATACACACGTCACAAACATCCAAGGACATACATGTACAAGAGTACAAAAATCTGCCATAAAGGCCACAATCTGCCGTGAAGGCCACAATCTGCCGTAAAGGCTATAATCTGCCGTAAAGGCCACAATCTGCCACAAGGGCTAAAACATAATACCACACACACAATGATCATAAGCATCTGGCACAAAACACAAGTGATGTGTTCTGACAGATCATAAAGATCTACATACTCATACCCGCAATCATAAAGTGCAAGGGTACATACTCAGGTCACCTAACAACGGACCTCACATACCAAGTCTAGGCTATATAGGAGAGAGCCTAAAGATCATCCCACTGTGATCTAAACTAGCCCAAACGTATTCACATAAATATCGCCAATAGAACAACGATATCCTCTAAAGGGGATATCCTGCTCAGCACACGTGACTCGATCACAAACAGTAAGGCTATTGTAAGGGGGCCTACACACATTCAATCACGTACTTGAGTTACCGAAATAAAAGCTAATGCATGTTAGCTTATATTCCTTAACTACATCACGTAGTCCCACGGATTCACAATCTAATACGTTGGCTATTCTGAGGGAGCCACACAATCCTCAAACACGTCCACCAAACTTCACATGATGGATTAGGTTATCTAGGTCTTTCAACCTAACATAGCTCAAGTGACTTAGAGAAGTCACTATCTTATCCAGACTAAGATACTTTAGCCTAGGTACCTCTAATCAATTCTACTGAGGTCCAACGTAACACCAAGCATAGACAATTCCCCATGAGTTTGGGTTTAACCATAGTATTTATGGACTATGTAAAGGGGGCAGAACGTTCCCGTATAATCCTAACAACATTCAATAATTTCTAACTCAAACTCCATAAGAAGAACATAGGTTATTAAGGATGGAGTCTAAACAAGATCAAGTACTTCAAGCACACTTTACAATAGATCTAGAACTCCGAGCAGTATCCGACCGTATACCCCAAACTCCGGGAACACAGGCCATAAGAGAAGCCTAAGGGTCAGGGAATGAACTAACCAACCTCAACATGGCCAAGAGTATTATCAAAATCCTTAGGTTCTAGCACATCCTAAGTCACATAATCACGCCCTCACAAGAGAGGGCTAACATAGTTTAGCCTAAGGGTCCCACTGCGTTACACAACTTATACGCAAATTAATATATCAAAATCACAGGGTTCGGACTTAAACCGCGGGTACCAACTTACCCGTTTATTGAGGAACATTAATTCCTCTTATCTGAAAATTGTCAATTCGCACCTATTTCGGAATTAGAGTCAATGTCGGAAAACTATATCATTAGGGTCGAAAACCCGAAATTCCCACTTACTAGGACGTGACCAAAAATTATTCACCTTTGATTCAAAAATTCTCAAATTTGGATCATAGGTTACTTCTCCCACCTGTTTCCCATAATCGAAGTCAAAATCTCAAAATTCCAGGGTTCAGACCCAGAACCCGACTACCAACTTGTGAATTTGCTAAGGAATGCCACTTCCATATACTCAAAAATTCCTAAACTCGCGCCGTAGGCCATATTCTATGTCACGAGCTCAAAATCAAAGCCAATTTCTAAAAATAAATACTCTAGGGCCGAAAGTCCCAAAATCTAGGCAAAATACCTAAATCAAACCCTATTCTCTCCAAATCTGAAATTGATCAATTGATGATAATTCTAACAAGCTAAAATTATTATCCCAACAATTTTAGAGCCAATTCTAGTAGCTAAAAACTGAATTTGAACCAAATGAACAAAAATTGCATTTTCGGCCCAAACGGGACAGTCGGAACCTGGGGTTTCTCTTGGTCAATAAAATGCTAAAATTGACACAATCCATATCGATAGAGAAGTTTAAAATGTCTAAAAACCTACCTTGATTGAAGAAAATAGGAGAAATCAAACCAGTCGAAGCCGAAATCGCCAGACAGAGCCGCGGGAGTTCGTTCGGTGTTTTGGTTCTCCGTTTCTGTATCAATCACGAAATCTCAGCAAAAGACCAAACAAAATTACTAGAAATGTAGAGGAAGCCTCGAATCGTACCTTAGACGAAGGAATCGGAGGAATCGAACCAAAAATCGAGCCGAAATCGCTCGTTGAAACTCGCGGGTCGCGTCCCCTGTTTCTGCGTTTTCCCGCCGCGGTTCTTCCTCGCCGACGGCAACCGGCGGTGCTAGAAGCGGCGGCGACGGTTGGGTGGTGGTCGGCGGTGGTCCGGCGACCCTTCTCCGACTTCTCCCTCTCCCTCTCTCGCGTTCGTTGCTCTCTCTCTCTCCCCGACGCTCTCTCTCTCTGTGTATAGCGCCTTAGGCGTGTTTGGCAAAGTTTTTTTTAACTTTTATTTTTTTTTTTGAAAGAGAGTTCTAGAAAAACTAAAATAAATAAATTTTGTATAAACAAAATGAAATTCTCCTTTTAAAAGAAAAGTCTAAAATTTTTGCCAAAATCACCAAAACAAAACAGGTTACCCGGAAAAAAAAATCGGGGGTAAAAACCAATTATCCGAAAATCTTAGGATTTAAATAAATCATTAATTAAAAAGTTCAGGTTATTACACTGCGCGTTCCTCTCTCATCTCTCTTTCTCCCGCGCGTTGCCGACGGTGCTGGTGGCCGAGGGTAGTGGCGCCGGCATGGGTCCGGCCTTCCCCTCTCCTCCTCCCTCTTCTCCGAAACCACGGATTCCTCAGAGCCAATATTGGGCTTTCGCGACTGGTTCGCGAAGCCTCGAGGTTTCTCTTTGTTTTTATTAATTCTAGAATATTCTACCCCCATTTAAAACCATTTTACCCTTAAACAAAATAAAAATTTTGTAATTGAAATAAATAAATAAATAAGCAAAAATTTTAGCCTTTTAATTTATTTTGAAAGAAATCTGGGGATAAAGTCAGTTATCCAAGAATTCTTTTGATTTAAATAAATTATTAAATAAAATACACCCGGATATTACACCCCCAGGACATAGTGGGAAATCCCCTCCGTGGGATCGTAATCCTTGTCCCCAACCTAGGCGAGGGATCCCCTCTGAGGGACCTCCATCATCTCAATTTAGGCGAAAGATCCCCACCACGGAATCATCATCACCCTCCTCATTAAAATGAGGTATCCCCTCCACGGGATCACCATCAACGCCAACATCACATGCATCAAGTAATGAATCATTTTTTATTATGCAATTAACTCCTATTATAATGATCTTAGGCTTATTCCTATCGTGTTCATATCCAATAACCACTGTCATCAACATACAAGGCAAAATAAGCAAAAATGCGATAATTATGCCCTTAACCAAGGATATGCCTAGGCTTACCCATATCAATTCTCAACAAAGCCCATATCATGTAAGGAGTCAGTCTCGTTACATAATTAAATTTCATTAGAATAGGCCAAGGCACATTCAAATCAACATTACTCAACCACCACCCGTAAGCCCACAAATAATTTGCAAGGCAAGAACATGCTAAATGTGCATGAGTAAACCTCTAATCAAGGATATGCCTAGGCTTATCCGTATCAAGTCTCACCATATGCTTACATTTTTGGTATTAATTAATGTACAAGATTAATATATATTACACAAATATAATTAATACTCAAAACCAAGGTATGCCTAGGCTTACCCATGCAACCGCCAATATACTGCAACCCGAATTTCAAGGAACATAGTTATATTAATGTCCCAAACAACTCCCATGTGACCTAATTATATCTAATTAAGGTTAATTTTATAAAATTAGGGTTAATTAACTAATTACCTCAATTCTCATCAAAACCCCCAAACTACAACCCTAGGTTAAGTATGAATATAGTTTAATCAAATTTTCTATTAAATTGATACACCAACTCCCACATAAGCATCCTAAACTAGCATACACATCAATGTAATCATGCTAATTTAACCAAGGATTAAATTATTTTCGAATTTTTAAATAAAACCCTAATAATCTCACCAAAAACACAAAAATACTACTCATAACATTGCATTAATCAAGGATTAGCATAAATCCTACCACAAGGGGGATGGAAGAACACAAAACCAGCCCCCAACAAGTCTCAAATCTCAGCAAAATCATCTACAAAAATAATTCGGTGAATATACGAAATACTACGTATAAGCTAAAAATCTCATGAAAAAATCATGAAATACATACCTAAATGAGGCCTAGACTGGCCATGAATTACCAAAACAGGGCCTTATGGTCGTCTCCAGCCTCTTCTACCGATATACAAGGGTTAGGGTTAAAAAATGCCCCAAAAACGTGTTATAACAACCTTTATATATAAGTCTATTCACGACACCGCACTCGAGCGGGGTATAGCGCGCTCGAGCGCACCCCTACTGTAGGCCCACTTTGAGAATTTTAAATTTCAAGACCCTTTCCAGTCCGATTGGTCAAAAATTCAACCCGATACCCCGGAATAATATTCCTAAGGTTCTAGAACCATTGGTTCGAATTAACAACCTCGAATCAAAATCAAATCTTAATTGTTTCCAAAAATTTAACTGCTTCTCCAAAAAGTTTTAATAAATAAGATTTAAAACCGGGTTTTACTTAAAATTCAAAATTTCAATAGGTCATACCATTACAGTAAGATTTTCTAAAGGATGAGCAACGTTTAGAGGTTGGATGGCTAAGGACAACAATCGGGGGCTTAGGGGTACGGTGGTTGATGACGATGAAGAAATTTCTCCCCTATGGCTACTCTCAGGGACAAAATCCTCTCCCTCCTCCGAATTGGTATAGATTATGAAAGAGTATCGATTTGAGGACATGAATTGCTAGAAATCTACTGAAATGAAGAATAATGCAAGAGAAAGAGAGGAGAGAGGGAATAGAAAGTGCGTATCAGGGTCTCTTCATGATAGACAAGGCAACGACACGAACGTTAAAAAACATAATTTAGTTCAAAGTGGCGGTTCAAAGCAAAGAATAACAAACGAGAGTATAATCTAATTACACGCGCGTCCTTTTGTTTGAAGAGGACTGCTGGAGCCCCATAATGATTAATTATCTTGGAAAAATATGAGATAATTACGCACATTTATTATAGGCCAACAAAACATCCCCTCACGGCTAAAGAGACCCAATAACAACAAGACCCGTGTCCTCTCATATTTTATTCTCAGCGGAACCTGATCAACCAGAGGCCGCTAAGAATATGAGGCTACTAATTGGTATAGGATTGAAAAACAAAATTTAAAGCAAACCTAGTTCTATATAAGAACAAAGAATGATGAAACTAGTATTCTTGGTGGTCTCCTGTCTCTAAACAAACACCATCAAGAATAGGGAACTACTGATAGGTATGTATAAAATATCATTGGATTGGGCCTAGAGAACTAACCCATATAGGTACGACCTGACCCATATAACTGGTCAACTTAGAACCTCAATAGTGTACGTCCATCATTGGCCATGCCCGGATAATTGTCCAGACTACGAACTCGCGAGGACTGATCAGCCTGGACCATGCCTCTGGGCTGACCAGTCTGACCACCAACGCTGCTCAGTCACATAACCTCTTGCCGAGTAGCCTCCTCACAACTGAGTCAAGATGAAGCTGCAAACTCGAAAACTGGGCTTGATCGGCTACGCCGACCAACAAAATGGTTGACCAGTACAGGTCATACCTGGTCAGCCAACCCGAACACAAGAGTTCCACACGATTTTGGATTCGAGTTGAGAGTATGATCCTCTGGAACTACGCGACACGTGTCAAGAGTTGGGTGAATCCTGCCAGAACGGTTACAGAGAAGATATTCCCCCACGATCACGCAATCATGAGATAGGGGAATATCTCCAACATTCCATTTTCGGTTATGGAAGAGATATCTCTACCGGCAATCACATGATTAGGAGAGCTATGTGTCCACCGTCCCAACGGAATATATAATCACAAGGTAATCAAGGAGAAATATACGCATTCTTATTGTAAACCCTAACCGCAATCTCTTTCTACTACATTTTCTTCTACCTTGATTGATAACTATCTTGACGGTCGAAGAGGGTTCACCAGAAACACCTCTGATGCCTCTATCTAACGTGTTTGTTTGTTTCGGAGGACCAAAGAGTTTCTTATTTGACCGTCCCAGATTCTGACGCTATCATTATTTTTTGAACTAGTCGCTTAATAGGGCCTAAAATGGAGCTCCTTAAGCATGTATACTCTATACTCCGATCAAAAATTTTTAAAGATTGAACTAATTAAAGTAATAAAACAAATCTAAATAAGTGAAAAAAATAGAAAAACTTATAAAGTCATCTTAATAGTTGAGCTTTTAAGATGAGATTGAAATTAATAAGCCCAAATACGAACTTTTTTTGGCCTAATCAGTTATCCTTGCCTTAAATATATCTTAACCGGGTTCTTAATATTTTACTTTATAATTGGGATTTTTTAATTAATTGTTGTTCATATTACCAATAATTCCATGCATCTATAATCGACGTTGCTTAATTTATAACATTTTTCCATACTAACTGCATTTAGTTTTCTAATTTTTCAAACAATCTAATGGATTTGGTATGTGCATTAATAAGTTTCATTTAGTTAATTACTAAATATTTATCCAACATTAACTGCATTTATTTTTCTATTTTTTCGAACTCAATCTAATGCATTTGGTATGTTCATTAGTTTGTTTCATTAATTTAGTTAGTTAAATATTTTTCCATAATAACTGCATTTAATTTTCTAATTTTTTCAAACTGAATCTAATGCATTCGGTAAGTTCATTAGTTAGTATTGTTTAGTTAATTAATGAAACTGCCTTCATACTAAAACTTTTAATAATGGTGCCCGAGATAAAATAATATAACAAACAAAAAGTAATAGACTTATCTTTATTGGGTAAAAATAATATAGACTTATCTTTATTGGGTAGGTCGAAGATAAAAGTGACTAACTTTCATCTATATCGCAATGTCATTAGCACCACATTGTTGTTTATATGATATTTTGGGAATACCTAAAAATTTGCCTTTTCGTAATAGTATTTGAACCCTCATATTTTTTATGAACTATATTTGTTTTTCATGGATTTAAAAAGGTTAGATTTGACTATAAATTAGATAGAACTCATATTTTCAGAAGTATTGATTACCCATATGGGGACTAATAGTCCCGTATTTATCTAATTATTTATCTTATCTTTTTCCTTAAGTTCAAGGTCCCAATTGGCAACTAACTTAAAAGCTATTTTTTGACATTTTTGTATTTTAACCAAAAAGTTTATTGGATTCAAAATAGATTATTTGATAACTTAATTTTTAAGCTAACTTTTAAAATTTGGTTGTTTTGGTTAAAAATAAGTTTTTGTAACATCATAACTCGTTTTATTTTGGTTTAAGGATTTATGTGTTTTAGGTAAAATACCTATTTTGAGCAAGTATTTTAATTTAAGCATAATATTGTAATATAATAGTGATTGTATATTAGTAGATACATGAGTGCTATTATTTTGAGTTGTTACTACAAGTTTTGAGGTGTTTTGGTTTAAAATGTTGCTACAATTGTTGAATCGTCGATAAAAATAGAAAACCATCACTAATACAAAGATAGCACTTGTTTTGAATTTGGACAAAAACTTTCAGAACCTAGTGCTCGCTCAGTGCTCGTTGGGTGCTCAAGCACTGGCCAACACTTTCTCGGCACTCAAGCGTTGCGCCAAAATTCTGTCTTTTTTAAACGTGGTCTAGGGTTGACAATCATAACAATTCTTTTCCTTCTTTCTCTAAAACTTTAGAATACTCTAGGGTTTGATCATTTATGGTCCTTGGAGTTTATTTGGTGTGATTTGAAGCTTAAAAATAGACTCAATATTTACAACTTTTGGAAGGTTAGAAGCTAGATTCTTGGAGTTTAAAGTTTATTCACGGGTGGATTTTCATTCTAGAGGTTTTGAGGGTGTTAGGAGCTGATCTAGGTTGCTCCCTCTTAGTTTTTATTCAACAAGCTAGGATTACAATTAACTATTTATGAAGAATGTTGTTACATGAGTTGAGATTTTCATTATATGGGTTGAATAGCATGAAAAATCTATATTTTTATAAACCCTAGCTTTGATTCTTGCGTTTATGTCTTGGATTAGTTGAACCAATCCATTTTGTTAATTCAAGCATGTTGATTTAATTTCATAAATCATATTTTAGGGTTTGAAATTTTAGTGAAATCAAGAATTTTTGGGAAATTGGGAATTTTGTCATTGAATCATGAAATTGAACTTGATATGGCGAAATTAGAATATGTATTGATATTTATTAATGAAAACTTGATAGAACTTGTTTTGTGGGTTTGATAGAAATTTGGTGAAATTTAGTTTAACAAGTGGTTGAACTTTGGTGTGTGTGTGTGTGTATGAGTGTGTGTGTATGTGTGTATGTGTGTGTGAATGATTTGTTGTGAGTGTTGGATGTGTAGGTCTGGCTAGACGAACCTTTATATAGGGTTGGACTCAGATGAAGGTGGTATGGTTAGTGGTAAGAATTGATCTTAATCCTTGGGTCAGTAACATGGCTTTCTAACTCCTTGATAGAAGACCAAAAACTTGCAGAAGAATTGGATGTCCCACCCTTCAACTAATAACCATAAATGTGAGCTAGTCGTTTTAGGTATAGAGGATATAACACCCATTTTCCTATTTGTAGGGCGAGTTAGTCGGTATTACATGTGTGATCGATAGATTCGTTTGACATTGATTTCATATAAAATTATCATGATCAGATGGGAGAACCGTTGGGTTTAAGATTTTGGTTAAATAATTGGGCCTTATTGGGACATTCTTGGAGATGATGGTGTTTATGCGTGCGTGTGTGTGCGCGTGGTTAAGGAACAAAGGGGTTGACAAACTCTTCTTTAGTTTTAAAACCTTGTAAGATAAAAATTGGTTTATAAGAAAAATGGCTTGTTTTTAGTGAAACTAGTTGTACATTTCACCTAATTATTCATGCATGTCATGCATTTTGTTCATCTTTAGTCATTTGTCCTATGAGTCACAGCTCATATAATTTTATAACAACTTTTAGGTGAGATCGAAAAGAAAGTAGTTGGATGACATGTCGATGCTCTTGTCAACACCCAATTTTTTCCCCGCCATAAAAAATATCGATATTTAACTAATTTTTATCTCACATGCATGTACAACAAGAAAGAAAAGATCTGATCACACAAGACCCAAACAGAACCATCCATTTCATCCAAGACGGGGGAATTACCAATAGCCATAAAGAACCCAGAAACATCGGACGACAGACAGCCTGCCATCTCGTACCCTAGACACCCAAAAAAAGCCCAATCATAGTAATCAAGGCAATCAAGACAATCCGAGCAGAGGGGTTAGGATCGACACCATTCATCACCACAAGCTATCAAAGCTCTGCAAGAAGCCGTGAAAGAATCCGTATCATCTAATGGTCAGATCTCCCGATCTCATGCTCGATGAGCCTAAAAAAGGCCCAATAATACGATCCAAAATGTTCAAGATAAAGTATTATGATCGAAACTGTTGATCATAATCAACGTTTCAAACCCTTCAATAGTCAATAAATTATTCTGACCATCTAACAGTCGAATTTCTTGATCTTAATGCCTCACGCTTCTTAGAATCCTAGAAAACTAGAATTGACCCCCGAATCTAACAAAATCGGGCAGTAATGCATTCTTAAACTCATTTATTCAAAAAGAAAAGGTGTTTGCCTCATCTTGGTCAAAATCCTATAAATTCATAGACAAAATGTGGAAAAAAAAAAGAATTATCCGTAGAAGGGGCCCCAACGATCCGAACTCCCGAGTTAATTGTAATGCCACAATTGTTGAATCGTCGATAAAAATAGAAAACCATCGCTGATGCAAAAAATAGCACTTTTTGGATTTGGACATAAACATCCAGAACCTAGTGCTCACTTGGTGCTCATTAGGTGCTCAGGCACTAGCCAACACTTGCTCGGTGCTCAAGGATTTCACCAGAATTCTATCCTTTTTAAACATGGTGTATTGTTGACAATCATAATAGCTCTTTTCCTTTTCGCTTTAAAACTCTGTAACACTAGGGTTTGATCCTTGATGGTCCTTGGAGCTTATTGGTGTGATTTGAACCTTAAAAATAAATTCAATCTTTACAACTTTTGGAGGATTGGAAGCTAGATTCTTGGAGTTTAACCTTTTTTCATGAATGGATTTTTCTTGTAGAGGCTTGGAGGGGGTGTTAGC
>JAULLH010562363.1:0-10337 GCA_035668455.1 Sarracenia alabamensis | reverse complement strand
CAAACGAACCCGGTTCGAATTAAAGCTTAAAACTCGAAACGGTCCTCGAGCACCCGGTCCAAGGTTGCCCAAAATGTTCCTAACAACGTCGCACGTGTAATCTAGGTTCAGGTCCTTACATATGTAACCGCTCGTGACCTTGAGATAGCCACTCTTAATGAGTATCAAGCTAATTTCGCAGACAATCTCTCATCTATAGAGAAAGAGAAAATAAAACACCTAGAAGAACTAACGGATTCCAGGTCAAGAATCATCTCTCTTGAGACAATTTTTGTAGAATTATCTTCCATGATGAAGAGAAATGAAGGCAATTCTCAAATCACTGAGTTCTCCTGCACTTTTTAGGTGCATAGTGATCTAGGAAATATTGATCATCCCTTATTATCAAAATCTTCTTCCAGTGATAGTATAAAGATCTCATTTGTTAGATCATCCACATCCATCCTTATATCTTTTACCCTTGATGTTGGTCTCCAAGGGTTGAACCTTCCGGCTACAAATCAAAGGAAACACCCAAGGTCGTCAATAATTATATCTTGGAAGTTACATGGATCACTGCCTTCCTCTTCTTAGGATGATTCATCCTCAGTCGATTGTCTTGGAAAGAATCGTGCCATGACAATCCACCGTGGGAAGGAGCCCATGATGGTTAGTCTCCCAAGGAGAAGAGCGATACACTCCTCTCCCTCTTGGAATAGGCCACCTCTGTTATGCCACCATTGTGGAATAGTAGGTCATACAAGACAAAATTGTTATCGTCTGAAACAAGACCAGTTTAGAGGAAAACGTTCAAGGAGATTGTCGGTCAGTGAGCTAACAAGTTTTGGTTCATCTCCCTCCAAACGTGAACAAGCTAATGCTGCAAGCCACTTGAATGAACTAACTGCTCAATCATCATATCTTGTAACACAAATCGACAAGCTATCTTTAGCCATGTTAAAACCACGATCACCTACTTTTAGACTTAGGGACAGTCCCCCTTGGAAGCTATCTCCTCGAACTTAACCTTGACCCGAACTTGTCACCTCTCATAAGAAAATGAAATAGTCTTCCAAAGAAGGGAAACTCTCATGGTATGAAATGTCCATGGAGTAAAAAGGAGGTAGGTGTCTTTTCCAGTGTTCTCTATCATAGAAGTTGATGTATAACTAGTACCTCCTACCGCTTATCATCGGATGTCATTTTCTTTTTGTGTCCTTATCATGCTCGCTATGCTAATCCCATTGGCTATGTACCCTCAAGTGAATGTACTCCTTCGTGAGATGTAAAAATTAAAGTAATAAATATGTTTATGACTTTCTGTTTCTGCTATTGATCATTGCATACCTAAGAACTTGACATGCTATAATAAACATGAATGCGAGATAAGGCACTTACCACTCATCCATTGTATAAACTATTTGATGGACTTCCATGGCAATTGGATGTTACTTGGACTTTATATATTGTTGCATGTATCTATACTGTGAATTGGTGGTTGTGTTATCCTGTCTATCGCGCACACATCTTGGGATCACAATGCTTATAGAACACACACTGGTCTTATCTCCAATCATCATGTTATGACTTTCTAGTCCTTGATTTAGATTGACTCTCATTTATGGTCTACATATAGATGCTTTCCGTCATCTTGTTTTGCATTTCAATGACCGGCTGCTTGTAGGTGTAAGTCGTATCTCTGTGTGAGTTACCACCTACATTATGTGTAAGTCATCATTAATGCATTTCCTTTTATAATAAAGGAAATTTTTGTTGTGTATACCCATCTTGTTCTTTACACATATCAACAATGGATGATATTATCCTTATATGGGTTTTTACTATGGCCATACTTACGTAACTCTTGGCAAACAAGATTGAGACTTATGCACATGCCTTAAGTTGCAAACATTTTAGTTTGACTTCTAAGATCGAGTAGATGCTTCATTTGAAAATGATAGTTTGAGTTCATCTTGTGCTTTTTTTTAAGCATCTTGACCCCGTGCATGAAGTTCACCATTCACCGCAAATGGAAGGTTAACATGAACCATTTAAACTTGAGTTATTGCTTGTGGATTATATTTTGATTCTATTAATATTGAATTTTCATGCATACCTCTCAAGTCTTATGTGCTTTTGTATATTTGTTGGTGATCTCTTGCCTCACCATCATGCTTATAGCATGTCTTTCTCATTGGATATTCTCGGGTTGAAGGGGAGTTATTCAGAGAAAATTTACATATGAGTATTAGTTCATTCTCCTCAGGATGGAACTGCCCAACTTAGGGGGAGGGTAGTCATAAATACCATCTTTGGCGCACAAGCGCTCTAATAACGCTCGATCGCCTGTGTCATTTATACATGATATATGAAAAGACTCTTCTTTACCTTGTCTTATACACCATATCCCTTGATCCTCGCCATCTTCAATGAATCCATGTGTCTCTCAATTTCCATCCTGTGAACCTCTGTTCCCATGGAACATTAGGATTCTCCTCCTCGAATACGTTAGATTGCATTCCTCTTTAGATCCAAAGGAGAACCGATCGCAGGGACCATTGTGGATCACATGGAGAGACTAACTGTCCGCATGTACTCTCGCTTTAATGAGGTCAAACAACGCTCTCGTACTCTGGAGCGTCAATTTTATGACCTACGAGTCTCTCATGAAGGTCTTCGCAGTAGAGTGACAGGTGCCCAACATCAGCTTCATTGTCATGTGTTCCCTCCATCAGTCCTTCTCCATTGTTCGGTTCTAAGTCAGTGGTCTTGAGGCTCGTATTTGTATCTTTGAATAGCACGTTCATGATCTCCGACAGGAACTGGGTATCTCTACTAATGTGAAAGAAAGGGAGATCCCTCCTCCCTAAGTATGTCGTCGTCCCCCTTTGTTTTTTCGAGGACAAAAGGGGGAGAAAAGGTAGTTGTGTAGTTGTTTTTGTTAGTCGTGGTTTCACTATCTCGTTTACGGGAAGTAATTTGCTGTTTCGGTTAGGCAGAGTAATTGTTCATTTGTTCCCTTATTTATCCCTCCCCCTAGTTACAAAGAGAGGTTATTCTCTTGATTGTTATGTTTTTATGGACTTGATATATAACATAACTAGTACATTCCTATCTTAATGACTATCTCAGTCCTTATGTCATATGCATGCTAATTACTTGCAATTTAACCCTACCATGACTCTCTTAATCTTCATCTATGTTTTAGTTATCATATCACATATATGGTTCACAATTGGTTTTGAGTTTTCTGTGTAGTGAGGAGGTACATGCAGATTATATAAGCCTTGCAGCTTAGATTAGGGTTGCGAGCATATTTGAGTTTATGGTTCTCTTGTAATCTCATAGATTTCTTTTCTTGTATAGGTTTGTTTTTTGGTTTATATGGTTTTGTTCTGAAAATCCCAAAGGGGGAGATCGTTAGTATATTAGCTATTTCCGGGTTAAGCATAAAACCATTGTGTCTGTACCTTTTATTTTGGGTTTAGGGTTTTTGGGTGTTTATGTCTAAGTTCTCTATCCTGCTCACATTCAGCAAGCCCACTCTGATCCTTATAGTTATATGGCACTCACATACACACACCCATATGCATTCATATCATATCATGTGTTAGCCTAATTGTTTTTCAATCAAACCTGATAGCGGCAGAATCCGACCCATCCGCTTTGAGCTCTTGAGGACCTGAGGAACACGAACAAACCGTTAGAAAGGGGGTCGGAGGGGTCTCCGGCGCGCCCTCTCTGACGGTCAAGTCATATAATGGGGTTAGAGAAGGAGATATGGAGAATGAGGGGGATAGGAGAATGAGAGAAGGCTCACAGAGAGTTTTTATTTTCTGGTGGGAGAGGAAGAAGATGGTGTCTATGTGAGAGTAAGAGAGATCACAGAGATGGTTCTGGAGGAAGAAGAAGAGATGATGATGATCCCCCTTTTGCTTTGCTTTCAGGCCTTCATATAGGTTGTGTCGGGGGGTTTTTCACGTGCCTTGCCTTTTCACATGGATGGTTAGAAGCGTAAGTGCATTTTGGGGGGAACTTCAGGGTTGACGCCAATTTGTAGATGAGGAGATCCTTCTGTTGCAACGGCCCATGTGAGCTCCTCTTGGTTATATGTGGATGGCACCTTTTTACTCGGTCGTCCGATATTCGGGTCGTCCGACTTGTCTCGGACCTTAAGGGGGCAAGTCCTGTGGGCCGGCTCCTGTATCTGTAGTTTATAACCGTTGCTTTAAATGATTTGGGCCTCTTGCTGGGCCTATGCTGGGCCTTGTAATTTATCCCCACAACAGTAGTCCCCTATTCTTGGTAGGGTCAGGTCGAAGAGCGGGCACTGCTGAGAATATCAATTTGTTCGTCTTGTTCTTATAAGGTCGGTCTGGCTGGAGAAATAGGGATATTCTATATATGTGTAGTCCCCTGTTCTTGATAAGATCTTCATAGTCCTGTGGGCCAGCTCCTGTATCTGTAGTTTATAACCGGCTTGTCCCTGCTGTATGTTCTTGCTGATCGATCGTCGAGAATACCAATTGGTTTCTGTCGTCTCCGCCAGGCCAATCCAGTTGGGAAAATAGAAATATTCTCATGCTCATGTAGTCCCCCCTTCTAGATGGGGTCTTCTAAACATGCTTCATAAGGTCGGGATGTACCCCGTAGGGCCCTCGTAACAAGCCAGTCGGTAGTCCCCTGTGTTCAGTGAAACGTGGCCCCAGGAAAATTTGGGCCTCTTGGATTTTATAATAATGTCTTGCCCTCATAATAAGCTGGTCGATGGTTAGATGCTATCGGGAATACCAATCTGCTCCTATCGCTTTTTTGAGGCTGAGACGGTCGATTGTAAGCTTTGGTCGTGGATGGCCACCCCTATGACCCGGTTGCTCTTGGCTGACGCTGATTGTGCCGATCGTACCTTGTTGGTTATATTGTTGCTGATTGCTCGTTTGGTTACTTGGTGACTTGACTGGTTATCCAGCTCATAAAGTCGGTTGATTACCCGGGCGATCGGTTGGCAGGTCCTCCAGCTCCAAATGAGGTTTGATAACCTCGAGTGTGGGTCCGTGGCCAGGTTGAGCCCAGGTCAGGCGGGAAGGTTGCGGAAGCTTACTCGGTTGACGGGACGGCCGTCCTGGTCGTATACCTTCGATGTTGGGCTGTCTTGGAGGCTTCCTTTGATGATATATTGGTTTTAATCCCTTCTCTTACTATCAGCAGTCCCTGGTTTCTTATGGTGCTTGGCTGAAGGCCGAAGAGGATGAAGAACAACATACTCAGTTCGCTGGATTTGGGTCGATTACCCCGTCTTGGTCGGTAGGCCCTGATGAGAATATTTGGTCTTCCGCATGGGGCGACGCTTCTGGATGCCTGATGATTGGGAGTCCCCTAGTGTCTGCGGCATGTGGCCGGGTACGATCTTTTGAAGCTCGATGCTGAATAAATACGACTCAGGTGGTTGATAGGATATTCCCCGTAGCGTTCTTCGAGATATGCCCCTCGGGGTTGACAGATTATCCCCCCGTTGGGGTCTTCAAGATAGTCACCTTGGGGCTCACAGAATATCCCCTCATATGGGTCTTCAAGATATGCCCCGGTGTGTCTGTACTCCGTAGGGTCCGAATGATAGTATGCCCCGTGGGGTCTATGCTCCGTAGGGTCCGAATGATAATATGCCCTGTGGGGTCTGTGCCCCGTAGGGTCTGAATGATAATATGCCCTGGAGGATTTGTGCCCCGTAGGGTCTGAGTGATAACATGCCCCGTAGAGTCTGAATGATAACATGCCCTGTAGGGTCTGTACCCCGTAGTGGAGATGATGGACCTTGGGATGCTGACATGTCGGATCGTGGGGGTCTTTGGGGATAGATCCCTGAGCCCCTCGTGTTCTTTTCCTCCTTAGTTGGTCGTCTATCTTTTTCCTGTAGTGCGTTGTACTTCTCTGGCCCTGTTTTCCGGACTCTTCTCTACTTTCTTTTGCATTTTTCTCTGATGTAGGCTCTGTTGCTCGTAAACTTGCTATTTTTGTGTGGCCTAGGATGTTGATTTTGTTTCCGTTAATTATCGACCATAGTCCCGCTGGGCTTCTACTTTCCTAAGTCCTTGATGACCTTTGGAGTTGGCCTCTATTGTTAGGCCTGTGAGCCGACCTGATAGGGTCGGATGGTAATCCGTAGGATTTTCGTCATAGGTCGATAGGGATTCCCCATGGGATTTTCCGAATAGCTTCGATTGAGCCCTTGCCCCTGCCTTTTGAGAGATATTCCTCGGAAGAGGTTCATAATAAGGTCCGCTGGGGTTGTAACTCGGGTTATTGGAGACCTCGTTTCTTGCCCTGCCTGTAGGCACAATGGATTTATCTTCGTTCTGGAGCTATTGGGACCGTAGTCCGGGCTATTGGATATCTTATCTCTTGCCCTGCCGTCGTTGGCGTAATAGGGTTGTCTTCGTTCTCGAGCTATTGGGACCGTAGTCCGGGCTACTGGAGATCTTATTTCTTGCCCTACCATTGTTGACACAATAGGTTTGGCGATTTTCACTTCCAAGCTATCGGGACGGTAGTCCGGGTTATTTGGAGATCTTATCTCCGACCCTGCCCTTTATGAACAATAGGTTTGACGATTTTTACTTCCGAGCTATTGGGAGCGTAGTCCGGGTTATTTGGAGATCTTATCTCTGACCCTGCCCTTTAGGCACAATAGGTTTGACGATTTTCACTTCCGAGCTATTGGGACCGTAGTCCGGGGCACGGTAGGAGCTACGCTATCTCCCCTGCCCATAGGCATAATAGGTCGGCCTTCCTCGTTGAACTATTGGGATCATAATCCGGGTTATTTGAGATCTTATCTCTTACCCTGCCCGTAGGCCCAATAGATTTGGCGATCTTCACTTCCGAGCTATTTGGACCGTAGTCCGGGGCACTGTATGAGCTACGCTCTCTCCCCTGCCCGTAGGCACAGTAGGTTTGGCGAACTGCATTGGCGAGCTGCTGGGACCGTAGTCCGAGATTATCGGAGATCTTATCTCCTACCATGCCCCTTTGGGCACAACAGGTACGGAGAACTTCATCTTCGAGCTATTGGAATCGTAGTCCGGGGCACGGTAAGAGCTATGCTCTGTCCCCCGCCCATAGGCATAATATGTCGGTCTTCGTCATCGTATTGTTGGGACCATAGTCCGGGTCATCGGAGATGTTGTCTCCTACCCTGCCAACTTGGGGCACAATAGGTCGGTCTTCGTCGTCGAGCTATTAGGACCGTAGCCCGGGTCATCAGAGATCTTATCTCCTACCCTGCCAACTTGGGGCATAATAGATCGGTCTTCTTTGGTCTGTTATTCTTTTTTAGGAAAGAAGGGGGGCATGCAACGACAACAAGTGTGGAGAACAGAATATGTCAAAATATGTAGAAATGTAATGCTCTGGAATTTAAAATTACCGACTGCCTTTTACGCTTGGTGTCGAATCTCCTTTAACGCTGTTAAGGCGGATGGAGAAGAAAGGCCTGTGCGTCTGGCCATCCGAATTGTACCCGAATAGATGTAGAAAGATCCGTATATCATATAGCAAGATTGATCGGTCATTATCCTTCATATTCGTACCAATGTAGTCCCCTATTCTCGAGGGGGTCTGGTTGAAGATCAGGCGCTGTCGAGAATACCGATGTAGATGTCTCCGCTTTGGAGTCCCCATTAGATTTGATAAGAATACCGGTTGCCCAAACTCGGCAAGTCGATGGGATGGCTCGGCTCAATCGGGTTGTTTCGGCTGACAGGTCATCATTATGTACCGATCATCCTAACCGGTCGTCCCGCTGGTCGGGTTATCCCGATAGGTCATCCTTCTGGATGGGTCGTCCTGGCAGGTCTTCCTGCTAGACATAACATCTTGGCGGATCTTCCCCTTGGCTGGTCATTCATCGTGGATGATCATCTTTTCGGCCAATCATTCCGGCTTGAACTCGGTCGATCATCCCGGTTTGGTCGCCCTCTCGGCCGATCATTCTGGTTGGCTGAGTCGGAGGAGAGCTAAGGGAGGGCTTGAGGCTTTAGCATTCTGGTGAGAGCTTCAGACTTTGCCGCATTTTCTCTTGGCATGTTTTTCTTTCGAAGGAGAGAGGTGGCCTGCCACAGCAACACATGTAGAAAATAGAATATATTTAGAAATACAGTGTTTTGGGTGGGGTTACCGACTGCCCCTTTGGGCTTGTCGATTTGGCGGGTCGTCCTCTTGGGTAGACCTTCCTTCTAGATTGGTCACCCCTCTGGCCGACCTTCATTCTGAATTGGTCTTCCGGTTTGGCGGGTCGTGCTGGTAGATAATCCCGGTCGATAGGTCACTCAGACTGACCATGTCATCCTGATAAATCTTCAATTATAGCTGATTATCCCAAATATCGGCAGGTTGGTTCGGTTCGGCATGTCGGCTCGTCCTGTTGGTTAAGTCTTCCGATGCAGCCGATCATTCTGGTCGACTGGTCACCCCGCGCGGTTAATCATCCTCTCGTTTTATTTGCGGTGGAATCCGTACCTTTCACGTTCTGTCCAAAATACGTTGCCCAGAGAAGCGTGTGCGTCCATCGTCCAAAGCAAAACGTAATACTGAGAGCAAAATTCTCATGGCCCGCTATGTGCACTGGATCGGTATGATCTAAGTATTCGGTGAGGAAAAGGTGGTGGGTCCCACACCCCACCATAAACCAATTGCTCCAAACACTTCTACACGCACAAAAGCACGTGAGGCCCGACTGTCTCCTTTTGAGCCTGCTTCTGACCTAAAAGGGGAGATTCCATTAGATTATCAGGGAGGGGATCTCCACCTGCTAACCCCTTCAAACTCGACGGAGGTCTGGCGACGGGTAGCGCAAGCTCCGATGGTTCGGCGGAGGCGACGGAGGCTGAGCATCGAGAGGACTTCGACTACGGTTGCGGCTGGAAGTTGGGCGCTGTTGGTACCGGCCGCCAGGTGTGTCGGATTCCGGTGAATAGCGGTCATTTTCTCCGGGCCTCCGACCCTGTTCTTCGGGGATTTCCATGGCGGAGGAAAGTCCGCCCATCACGAGTTCGAAGGATGGAAGCAGAACGAGAGAACAGATTGCGGCCACTCCCGAAGTTGTTCTCGTCTTTGTCGATCGGATTTGAAAAATCAGGTGAGATTTTAGAAAGCACCATTGTTATTGTTCTTCTCCCTCGCTCTTTCCTTTCTGCCCCCGGAATGCTCTTTTTCGCCTTGATTCCAGTAGATCTCAGATTTGACAAAGCATGAGCCGGTCATGACGATTGGTCGGGTTCGTCTGCCCACAGATTTGGATATTGATCTTCGGGTGGGGATAGTGGATGATACTCGTTGATCCGGGCTTGCCGACCGACCTGGGTTTCCCGACCTGGATCCCCTACGGACCCAATGGCTCGGCGGACGAGCTCGGCGATGGCCCATCTTCTCTCTTCGCTTGCTGAGAAAATTAAGAAACAGGTGACGCCGTTCCAGTCTTCCTCATCCATCCAAACGCCTTCCCCCTTTGCTTGCTCTGTTCGGCTGAACCGGTTACTCGGCTCGGCCGGCCCGTTGATATGATTTACGAGTCAATCTCGGCCATCCTTTGTACGGAGCTCGGCATCGCTCGGCCGTCTCAAAGCATTTGACCGTGGGGCGATTAATGGGTCGTCGTCGCCCTTCCTCAGCTCCCCGCTGCGACAGTGTTCGGGATTTCTTCCTTCCTCCTCGCAGGGCGCGAACACCACGCCGGTAAATGGCCGATTGTTGGGGACTCTTGGCCGGTGGTGCGGGCACCAAGACCCCACTGGGTCCAATGGCAGCAAAACTGGGGAGGGCGGCGAAGCTCGGAGCAGGTAGGATTGTCGGCCTTTCTCTGACCCGAATGTGATGGACCCCACTGGAGTGGGGGTCGGCGTCTTTGGGTCTGAAATCCTAGTTAGGATTCCGACCGCCGAACAGGTTCGAGAGTAACTATTTGTTGCTAAGATGGACAACGAACTTCGAAAATCGTACGAGAACCCATTTTCGAATGGGAGAGATAATCAATCAGGTACTGTCCACCTCTCTTTAAATGCTTTATTCTCTCTGAGAGAGTTTGAATCGGTGTACTGGATCTCTCCGATTTTATAAATTTTTACCTCCGTTTTCGGCAAGGAGAGGGAGCTGGCCATAGGTTTCGCCATTAGAAGAGCTAGACAGGCTTTCTAACCTTGACTACCCAGGTCTTGCAGAACACTGGGCTAGTCGGTCTTCTGGTGTAGATCTCGTCGGGAACGAAGAGAACGTCGGAATCAGCCACTGATCAATAAATTTATAGAATAGTGTTCCCACAGACGGCGCCAACTGATAGCGGCAAAATCTGGCGTCCTCCTCGCCGA
>JAULLH010562254.1:0-10338 GCA_035668455.1 Sarracenia alabamensis | reverse complement strand
CAACGAGATAAAGGAATCAAATAATGGTACCAATCAACGTCCCAATTAATTGGTGATGAGCAAACAACGAGATAAAGGAATCAAATAATGGTACCAATCAACGTCCCAATTAATTGGTGATGAGCAAACAACGAGATAAAGGAATCAAATAATGGTACCAATCAACGTCCCAATTAATTGGTGATGAGCAAACAACGAGATAAAGGAATCAAATAATGGTACCAATCAACGTCCCAATTAATTGGTGATGAGCAAACAACGAGATAAAGAGTCTTGAACCAAATAATTGGTTACGAGCCAAAACAACGAACGAGATAAATAATCTCGAACCAAATCCGAGTACAAACGAATCACGAGCAAGAACCCAAAATTAGTCGCGAGCAAGAACAGCCGCGGACGAAGATGATCAAGGGACAGCCACGAATAAAGCCCCAACAAGAACGCGAACACAAAATGGCAAATAGCTAGTCTCGAACAAGAACCAGTCACCAACGAGAACAAGAACTAGTCACCAACGAGAGCCAACGAACACAAGTAACCAGCTAGGAGCAGATCGCAAACCAAGGAGAAGAAATCGCGAGCACAAATCAAGCCAAGCAGAGACCCAGTCGTGAACCAGAGGAGAACCACGAGCACCATAAAACGCGACCAGTGAGGTCGCGATACCAGAGGAACCACGAACCAGAAGACGCGACCAGAGAGATCGCAAATCAGAAGAAAATCAAAATCGCGAACCCAAATCGAGCTGACTAGAGACAATCGAAGCAGAAGATGTTGCGAATTAGAATCAAGGAGCAGTCGCGAGTGCAGGGAAGAAGTTCCGAAACCGAGGCAAGCGAACAAGAAGATGAGGTCGCGACTTAGTCGCGATCACGCGAAGCAGACCAAGGATGAAGAACGACGATGAAGGTAAGGTGGCTAGAGTTTTTGCGGCAGCCTTTTTTTTTTCCTTCATATTTTTCAAAGAAAATAAGGAGGCTTTGATACCAAGTTGAATAATAGAATTCAATAATATTAGCTTAATATTGGCATCAAGTGGCTTTCCTTCAAAGAGGAATAGCCAATCTATTTATATTGACTGAAGACGATTACAAAAGGAAATAAAGATCCACAAAATATGAAAGAAATAAAACAAAAGATAACATCCATATAATAAGAAATCCTAGTTTCCTTATATATGGATTCTACTAATCAACCATAATTAACAAAATCCTAATTTTCTAAAATATTATTTCTAACAAATGCAATATATAAAAAAAAGCCCTAATACCAAACGCGACCTTGGTGCGTGATAACGACTTCATCTTCAACCAAAGCACACACATAACCTTCTTGCTCGAAAAACTACTGAAACATGGAGGCCGATGCTAAACACCATACTTTCAACAAGGCTCGAACCAGGGCCCTTGATCGTTCCCGGATACGGCCCCAAAGCCTAAGATCAGATACCAAAAAATCCACCAAAGCTAAGTAGAAGCCAACTCTGAATGGTTCAGTTCCTCAAACATAAACTCCATGGACAAGAAGAGCTTTCCTCATAAAAATAAGGATGCGAATGTTCACCCTTCTTCTTGACCACCAACCATCGCAAAACTTCTCAATGCAATCCATGCAATATCAACCGACCACTATCACAGTGAACATGCCTCGCAACTAACACGTTCCAAACGGAAAACCATATCTTAATGAAAATCAGCATCCAAAAGCATCGAAAAAACCAAGGATTGAGCAGGAAAGACCCCTGAGATTCTACAAACAGTATCCATAAAAGCCAAACCCAGAATCTTCTAAGCAAAAAACATTCCTGGGTTGATTGGATCTGCTACAAAAAGATGAGCAGCCATACCAGTTCTGCATTTCGTGTTTGTCCCAAATCCATAACGCTATGGAGGTTGGATGCTTCCAGAGACTGAAATCAAAAACTAAAAAATGGGTATGCTCTTCAATAAGAAAATCCACACACCAGACCACCTTAGATACATCCCACCTTTGCCATGAGAGAGATCAGAGGCCTTCAAGAACAAGGTACCACCATAGATTCCCATGGGGAGAGCTTTCTAGAGAGAGAAGCTCTCCCCTTCTATTTCGTGGCCTTTGTTTTTTTGCTTTTTATGAGTTTTCACTTTCACTTGTGCATTCAAACAATTCTTGGGAGTATGGCCAAATATTTCACATTTAGAACATCTTTGAGGAATCCAAGAAGTTTCAACTCGAATTACATAATCCTAGATTTATAAGAAAAGATTTTGGAATCTCTTTGTTAGTTTATACCTCGATGCAAACCCGGGTAAAAGTTAACTTACTCTGAGAGCGAGTTGGTTCATTCACATACAAAGACTTATTACCAATAATATTTACCAAATATCCTATTCCTTTCTCAATCCACAATTCAAGGGACACATTATATTAATTAACCCATAACGGCACACTTGTAAAACTAGCACACTTGAAAAACCACTTTTGAAGAGAGACATCATTGGTTTCCATTTTTCCAAAACAATGTATCTTCTCTCACAATGGTATGGGCCACTCTCAAGAATCTCATAAAAGATTCCATCATTCGTAAATTTGAAGATAAAATATCAATTTTCAATTGATACAATATCTTTAATAGTACCTTTCCATATTATTTCCACCCATACTTTAATATAATGGAAAAAGACCATCTTCTAAAAAAAATAACCAACCAAAGAATGGTCCCAATGAGAAAAACCGAGCTTGAAGATATCCAAAGAATAGTATGCAATCCTCCCACCATTGGCTCTACATCATATTTTTTTATTTATATTTTGATATTGTAATTAATCTTTTTCTACAAACCATAGATTCCCAGGAGGAGGGTATACTCCTTACCCATATTTGCTCCATTCTCGTTCGATAAAGTACAATTTAGAATTTAAGCTACCCTAACACCCATATCATTACAAGTTTTTTTTTTTTTTTCATTCTTCTCAATTCCACTATTATCTAACCACCAATTCACTAGCATCAAGACCAAATATGTGAATGTGTCTCACTTAGTTAGAGGGTGAAAGCTTAGAAAAGGGGATAAAAGAGTTTTCTTTCTCTAATGAATTGGCAACCATAAACTCATTAGTAGACATTTTATTTTTAGAATTTAAAGTTGACCATCCTTCAACATTTATCAAAACTCTAATAGGAGTATTCCAAACATTGAGTTTCTCTACTACTCTATCTTGCCGAGCAATTATGCCACAAACAAAATTATTATTGGCCTTGTCTCTATCCGACTCACTAATACATTTTAGGGTCCTCTTTTTTTCAGAAACACGAATAGAAGTTGGTTTAAGCCATGATACATCAAATTCTCATTTGATAGGGATTTCGGAGTAACTCGAAAACGAGTAGATCGGCGAATATCTCTCATTTCCTTAGCCACTTGTACATGAAAATCTTATAAGGAGATTCTCTTGGAGGAATTTTTTAACCTTTTTAGGGATTTGTTCCCCATCTAGAGACCTTTAGAAGAAAAAATAGCTCAATTAAAAATAAAAAACCAAGGTTCAAGTATACTAGAAGCACCAACAGAACTTCCTTGTGTTGGTACGATTGGAGAGGAGACCATGTGCGCTTCGTGTTGGCCTCAAACTTGCGCAGCTTGTGTTTTTCCATTCTCTTCTCTTTATTTATTTTTTTCATTGGGTTGACAAATTATTCATAAAAACATATTTTCTTTGTGCTTTGACCTACCCCTTATCGTTTATTAAATCTTCTTCTCAACCTCTGTGCAACTTCAACAGTTTATTCTGCCTTTTTCTTATCTTCTTATCCTTTCTTTGTACCATTCGAATGCTCATCTGAAGTTGATAACAGTTCCTATTTGTAAGGAAATCCTTACTACAAAATCTAATTACTATGCTGGCTGCAATGTAGAATTTGTTGCGTGTGGAAAAAACAAAAGTATAAGTAAAGATAATAAAAAATGTATTGATATGCATCATTTTAATACATAAAATTTCGAGTGAATAACATAACAATGGTTAAACAATGACAACTCAAAGCAAGAGTTACACTAATAATGGGTGGTCAACTATTTAAATTGTGCTTTGCAATTCACTTATGGGGACACCATTTTACAAATTTTCCTTGCTTGCATTGTGGGGCAGTTGAATGTCCTTTTAGATTTTACCACTGCCTCTTGCAAGGCGCTGTCAGATAGTCCCACATCGCCTAGTTCCAGCCCCATTTTATGCGGTTTGTAAGGTTCAGTTTCTCATCTTCTTAAAACCTGGATTTTAAGGAGTCGTGTGGGTTGGGTTTTTTAACTTGGTATCAGAGTTGGGTTGCTCACTTTCCATGTGCCGAGTATCTAGTTGTTGTGGTTCAGGAGGTGTGTCAGATTGTCTCACATCGCCCTAGTTTCAGTCCTTTCTGTGCGGTTTATAAGACTCAGTTTATACTCTTCTTAACATTTGGGTTTTAAGGAGTTTTGTTGGTTGAGCTTTTTAACTGGCACAATGTGTTTTCTTGCCTTGGCTGTGATACTACTGTTATTATTGGGGGTTTAACAATCTTCATTTTGCCTTTCATAATTTGATTCTGAAATAATCCCTCATTGCCTTGGCTATTACTATTTTTTTTTTCTATGTTGAAGTATAATGGTCATCCTTCATCCTTTGCTTGGAATAAAGAAAGAGTAATTAAAAAGAAACAATAAACCATCTCATTAAATGCCACTAAAACTTCAGTGTTGGTATAATGTTAATTTCAAAACTTATCCTTTTCCCTATTTTCATTTATCTCAAAACGTGATGTTAGCTTAGGTATGAGCATTTTGTTTGTTTTCTAAATAAATAAGGCATATTTGTTGAAAGTTGTTAAGATTGAGGTACTACTGCATATTGATTGAGAGAATATTAGGTTATTAATATTAGATTGAGAGAATATTTCACCCTTATTAGGTTATGATTTAGTTTCCTAATTTAAGGGTTCCATTGCGCAAAGGTAACCCTAACTGTTGGTTTGAGGGTCTAAGGGCTACCACAGTTTTTTTTTATGAAGATGAGTTGAAGATGTGATGCGCGATCCATCTATAACTGATTGAAGGTGTGAGCGCGTTCTATTAGTTATTGATGTTCTTGCTCGTGATTCCTTGCGTTTTGCCAACGAGATATTGTCATGTCGACTGAAAGTTCCACAAGAGTTGAGAATTTTCCAGTGAGAACTGATCGACAAGGAGGAATCACAGATGTGTTTTCGTCATCCACACGATTGGTGGATTCGAAGTTGACTGGACCGCAAACATGTCTTATGGAAGAATAAGGTTTTACTTACAGTTGAAGGTATGAAAATGGAAGACTATTTGTTTGAAGATCCTTCGGAGAAGGGATCTGATGAGTATAAGCGATGGAAGCGAAATGACGTATGATTACTAAGATGTTGAATTCTATAGAGTCATCTGTTGAGATTCTGGTAGCTAATGCCACGACTGTTCGAGAGGTATGAGCCATTCTCGAGGAGACATTTGCCTCGATTAATGATTTGTCCCGGTTATATGTATTGTGGAGTATTTTTCGAATACAACAGGGAGATCGATCTTTCCCAGATTATTTCATAGAGTTCAAGGTGTGGCAGATGAGTATGATCGGTTGGTACCTTTTACCAATCGATATGAGGTTTTCCGCGAACAGAGGATGTAGTTTTTAGTAGTTTGCTTCCTAGCTGGGGTGAACCAACAACTTGATTTCTCAGATTTTGGTTGGGTCTGACATTCCATCTTTATCTGAGGTCTTCCGACGGATGAGCCGAGCCATTAGTAGAGACGAACCTTGTGGTACTACTACTCATCCTAGTGACCATACAGCCCTAGGGGCAATTCGTGGTGGGAGTAGAGGTGGTTTTCGTGGAAGAGATCGTGATGGCGGGAGAAGTGATGGAGGCCGAGGGGGTAGAGGCCGCAATAGGGGACGAGGCAGGGGTCGAGGTGGACGTGACACCAGGTCATGCTACTATTGTGGAGAGCAGGGACACTTACAGAGCTTGTGTTGGAAACTACATGGGCGTCCTACATCCTCTATAGCCAATGCTGTGGTTGAATATGACGCTCCACCCCCTTCTTTTGAGCGGATAACTATCGATATGACATAGGAGGAATATGATCATTTTATTCAGATGCGGATTGGGAACACAGCCAATATTCCATCTGCTACAGTTGCAGATAACCCAGCTGCATGTATGACCACCCTCAGATCATGGGTGATAGATTTGGGTGCTTCTGCCCATATGACCTACTCCACAGGTACTTTTTCATCTTATCAATTGTCCTCTGAACATAGTGGGGTGATTGTTGCCAATTGAGGAACTTTGGACGTGAAAGGGCGGGAAGTAGCGACTCTATCTCCATCCATTACACTCTCTGATGTTTTATACTCCTGCTAATCCGTTTAACTTACTATCTGTGAGTCGTATTACTAGGGATTTGAACTATTCAGTAACTTTTTTTCCTGATCATTGTGTCTTTCAGGATCTAGTTTCGAGGAATACTATCAGTAGAGGATGGGTGGTAGGTGGCATATATGTACTAGATGAGACTTTGGATGTTGCATGCTCCAAGCAATTATCTCAGATATTGGATATACATTGTCGGCTAGATCATCCCTCCTTGCCAAATTTAAAGAAACTATGTCCCAGTTTGAGTCAGGTTACACAGTCAGAATGTGAATCGTGTAGATTTGCTAAGCACTTGCGTATGTCGTATGTGTCCAGAAAGGATAATAGAGTTGTGAGTCATTTCTCTTTAGTCCACTCAGATATCTGGGGCTCGTGTTCTATCACTTCTTTATTTGGTTTACGGTATTTTGTGACTTTTGTTGATGACTATTTTCGCATTACTTATCTTTATTTTATGAAAAAGCGGTTTGAATTACTTACTGTGTTTACTGCATTTTATAATGAAGTCCACACTCAATTTGGCACAACTATGAAAATCCTCCGTAGTGATAATGGAGGTGAGTACGTTGGTGGCTTGTTGCGTTCATACCTGCGTACACATGGGATTATTCACCAGACATCATGCCCTAACACACCTCTGCAGAATGGGGTGGATGAGAGAAAGAATAGACATCTCCTGGAAACTGCACGTGCCTTGATGTTTCAGATGCGGTCTCTCAAAGTATTCTGGTGTGAAACTGTGATGACCGCTTGTTATTTGATTAATCAATTGCCTTCCTCTGTTCTACAAGGTGCTACACCCTTGTCAGTGTTACTTTGTCAACAGATTCCTTTCTCCTCACCACTCAAGATCTATGGGTGTGTTTGGTATGTGAGAGATACCAGGCAGCATGTGACAAAGTTTGATGCTCGCGCACTAAAGTGTGCCTTCATGGTATATCCTAAAACTCAGAAAGGATATCGGTATTATAGTCCAGACTTGCGACGATTTATTGTTTCTCGAGATGTGGTTTTTGTTGAATCTACTCCATTATATGGTTCGACCAGCACACCTTTCTCCTGTGTTGATGATGGTTTAGATCAGATTCTGCTGAATCAGTCTCCCCCCTGATTTACCAGTGGCATCTTCTCCCGTGACCAGTCCTCTGGTTGATCTTTTCGAGGAGTTTGCTTATGCTCGTAAACTGTTGTTTTTCCAGATGCTTCCTATGTCATTGATGTCCTTTAATGGTAAGGGGATCTAGGTCGTCAACGTACTTTCGAATAAGCGCGGGATCAAGCTAAGATGGAATGGATTTTCCTATCCTTTCCTACTACTATGTGTTTGCGCTTCTCTTTTGAATCTTCTCCCTCCTTGACTAGCTACTTTATTATAACTATCGCAGCTGCGATCCCTAGCTTGCAGCACGTCCGGTCGTTAACTCTTCACGCCGATGCCGCCGTTTCTAGGACCGACCGACACCTCACTTGCACAGGTACCTATGTAGTGTCGGTCGCACATTCAACATAGCGTTCGGACTCATGTGCCTTCCAGAACCAGGGGTCTTCAAGCCTGCTGCGTACGATTAGCCAGCCTTACGTTCTCCACCTGCTGCCTCCGAGGCACCTATCTTTCCTCATCCTCCGACTTTTCACTATCACTAGGCTCCACCGCCTCTCTTCTGCTTGAGTCAGTATCTCCTCAGTAGGATCCAACCTCTGATCAGGTAAGTGACTCTCCTATTGTTTTACGCAAATCTTATCGTAGTTGTACAGAGCATCCCTTATACAATACATCATATTGTGGTTTACATACTACTGTTCAGAAGGGTATTACTATCCTTAATCAGCATAATTTGCCTTGCTCTGTTGTAGATGCTCTTTCTCATCCAGGTTAGCGCCAGGCTATGATTGAGGAAATAAATGCTCTTGAGGCTAATAATACATCGGACCTGATAAGCCTTCCTCCTGGAAAGATTGCGATCGGTTGTAAGTGGGTTTATGCGGTCAAATTTCATTCTGATGGTACTCTTGAGCGCTTGAAGGCTCGTTTAGTGGCCAGGGGCTATGCTTAGACACATGGCCTTGACTACTTTAATATCTTTTCTCTTGTTGCAAAGATGGCCTCCGTTCCTCTTTCAAATATAAATAAATGTGCTCACCTATTCTGTTGGAAATGACTCGTTATTTTATTTTTTCTAACAAATTATTCAATAACATTATTCTTTCTCTTTTCTTGAAATCTCAATTTGGTATCAGAGCAACGATCCTACGCCAGACTACTTTGATTATTGTGGAACGGCGTGCTGTCGGTTGTACAGATATTGATGGTCATCGACTAACTGGTTGTATTTGTGTATCTTTTTCGAAGCCATAGTTTTTACCTAATGTTGCGAAGTCTTGAATCTCAAATCTGAAGTCCATTTTTCGAAACCCTTTGCAAGTTCGAAACCCTAGTTCTCGAAGTCCTTTGAGGTCGACATAACCCCAGCCCTCGAAGCCTCTGATGCTCGCGATTGATGTGAAGCCATTTTTCGTATTCTTTGAAGTTGGCAAGACTAGTCAGCGAGACCCTGGCTCGATCCTTTTGAAATTGATGAGGCGGCGGTAATTTTTGGTTTGCGATTTTGCGTCTAGTGCGCAATTTGGTTTGCAATTTGCTTTTGACTTTTGGTGCACGATTTTGGTTCGCGATTTGCTTCTGGCTTCTGGTTTGCTTTGAGCCTTCCAATCTATAGTATATGACTTACAAATCATCTTGTGGGTATCCTTTGCATTGGAGTTATTTGTGCATTTGTGCATTTGAGAGTTATCTTATCTTCTGGACTGTTGGGATTTAGCTCATTTGGGATTTCCAAGGGGTTAATCTAATTTTGCCCCATTTTGTTCACGTAACCGCTATTGTTGGTGGGTTTGGCCTTCTTTCCTTTGTTTGTTTACTATGGCTCCAATCTAGACCTCTTCTGATGCTCTCCATATTCAGCTTCGTGAGCTTGTTCATACCTTGTGTGCAGTTCTACCACCCTCTTCTACTACTACCTTAGCTAATTCAGGTGACATGGCTTGGGCGGCTCTTACCACTCCGTTTTGGATCATCGATTCAAGCGCTAGCTCTCATATGCCTGATAATCCAACTCTTTTCTCTCATCTGACTATTAAGCATCATATTGTATTAACTAATGATTCCTCTCGACCGATTCACGGGCAAGGTGTTCTTCATCCCTCTCCTTCTTTGGCCTTATCTTTTAGTCTTTATATTCCTACTTTTCCTTTTAACTTGATATCGGTAAGTCAATTCACAAAATCTCTCCATTGCTCTGTCACCTTTTCTCCTACTTCCTGTGTCTTTCAGGACCTTAAGACCAAGAAGATGATTGCTTCGAGGCATGAAAAAATAGGCTCTATTATCTTGACACTGATTCTAGTTCCTCTCCTTATCCCTCATCCGTATTAAGTGCTACCATTTCACTTCTTCAGTGGCACTTTCGCTTATGCCATACATCAACTGCTAAGCTTAAATTGGTCATTTCTAATTCACCTCTTCAATGGCACTTTCGCTTATGCCATATGTCAACTGCTAAGCTTAAATTGGTCATTTCTAATTTATCTTTTGTCTCTCGTTTTGAGTTTGAAGTATGTCAATTAGGCAAGCATCACCGAAATTCTTTTCCCATTCATAGCCACCATCATCAGTCTGAGTCCTTTAATATTATCCATACAGATATTTGGGATCTTTCTTGAACATCGAGTACTAGTGGATATTCTTACTTTGTTATCTTTGTTGATGACTACTCTCGCATGATTTGGCTTTTTCTGTTGAAACATCGGTCTGAACTGCCTCATGCTCTCCCCACATTCTATAATGAAATTTTTACTCAATTCGGAAAGCACATCAAAGTTATTCGATCTGATAATGCATTAGAATATATGCAATCTACTGTTGTAGCA
>JAULLH010562148.1:0-10338 GCA_035668455.1 Sarracenia alabamensis | reverse complement strand
GCTGATAATATAGGATGTAGATCAATTCATATAGTCAGTATAGAATTGATCATCCTATCGATCCCGCTCAATACACTCCAAGTGTACTGACACATCGAGCTCGAACATCAAATTCCTAGACCGGAATTCGAGTCGGTCGTCCTAGCCTAGACCAGCTACTATAACAATGCGCTTCATTCATACTAATGGATTTTCTGGATCCATTGCATTTGTGAGCCTACCTGTATATTTTATCAGAACCTTTGACCCGATCTTCCGCACTTCGTGCACCAAGTCAAATATTGGACATAATATACGGACTATACATTCAGTCATCATAAATATAATAAATATGAAACCGCAAATGCAATAACATCTCTAATGTTTCTCATTAAAATACCAAGGATCAAGGATAAGAATACACAAAAGCATGGCATTTAGTATACAATCCTAACATTGTTGGCCTTATGATACTCATGGTTCGAGAGACGCGAAGGGGATGGAAGCGGCATAGGACTAACATGTTCTTTACCACATGTGTTGTAGAATAGTATTTAGGGGTCATGCACCGAACACTGTTGGTTGAAAGGTCTATTATAATCCATACATTTCCCGATTATGGACTCCTTCACCAATTCTCCCAAATGGGTTGGATTGGAGTATGTGACCACCCTTAGTGGGCATATTACGAAGTGGTTTGTGAGTTCAATGTCAACATTAAACCAGCTAATTTAGACTTCATCTCCCACACCCTTCGATCCATCGTCCGCGGTGTTGAGATTGAACTCTTGGCCCTGGATATTGCAAATCTTCTAGGTGCTCAAATTGTTGTGCATCCCTAATATCCATTCTTTACCAATCAAATGCAGGGGGACATCGAAATACGTAGAGAACTTACTAGTGGTGCCCACTATCATGGGGCCGTTGTCCATGAGAACCATCTCACCCCTACCAAGTCCTCCATCGTGTCGTGGGCTCCTTCATTGACCACATTAATCCGCTGTTTGACATTTCCATCTCCCGAGCTATGCTCTTGTATGGGATTGGTAAAGGTTACACTTTTGACCTCCCTCGCCATGTTTGGAGACTCATAGCACGCTTTGGTAACTCTCCCCCACTGTACTTCGATATACCATTTTTCTCTCTTATCATGCGTATATGCAATACATGGTCTATTCCTATCTATGTGAATGATCTGTTTATTCCCTCACCATGTGGTGTGTCTGTACATACCTATCCCATCTATTCATTACCTCTAGACGTCCTATGTCCTATTATTTACCCTAGTCCTATTCTTGAGCCTCAATATCCTGTCCTCGACCCAGAGTTCCCACATATCCACTCGGCAGAAGATCATCCGGCTTAGAACCAGTCTCCACCTCTAATGTGTCATGTCACCTTCGACTTTGCTTCACATCCAATAGATCGTCCGGATTCTCACCTGAATGTACACCTAGATGCTCTAGACACCCATCTTGATTGGGTTGGCACTCGCTTACATTTTATCGAGGGTAAGTTTGATGGCTTAGAGATACTTCTTAGGGATTTAACTCACAGTCAATAGTCACTCCAACATCAAGTTGTTGACATTCTGAGCTCTCTCGAGATTCTTCCCCATCAAGTTCAGGAGCTCGATCAGTGCATAGGACGGAACTCTACACCAGATGGTGGATCCATTGCAGGATTAACTTTAGGCCGCTAGTCTTTATTTTTGGATACTCTATTTCCATCCTATTTTTCTCCCTTTGTATTTCCAAAACAAAAAGGGGGAGAAGTAATGATAGGGGCAGAAGTCGAAGTTAGCTTTTTGGGCTTTTAGAGAAGTTATAGTGATAAGGGAGAAGTCTTCTCTTTGGGCTTTTGGAAAAGTTAGCTTTTGATGATGTAGTTTTGATACTTGTTGATACTTTGTCTACATCAGTTTAACTAGATTTTTCGAGGGAAATGACATGATATAATATACAATTTTTGTTGCATTGCGTAGCTTATTTTATAGCTTGATACATACTACATGCTAATATATGCTTGACTAGTTTATATTTGTCTCTTTCTATATACGCATGATTCTTATTACATGAAAATCCCCCCCTGACTACTCTTAACCTGCATTTATGTTTTATCATATCACATATCTACTTCATGTTGGTTTTGAGTTTCTTGTGCAGTGAGTAGCTACATGCTGCTCATACAAGTCCTGTAGTATAGATTAGGATCTTGAGTACAAATGAATTGTTTATTCTCATGTATTCTCATTGATTCCTTTTTTTCCCTGTATAAGCTTATTTATTTTAATTGTTTTGTCCTGAAAATTCCAAATGGAGAGAGTTTTAGTATTTCAGCTATTCCTGGGTTAAGTACAAAACCATTATGTATGTACCTTAAATTTTGGGTTTGGGGTGTTTGTGTTTATATCCTTCGTCCTATTCACATTCAGCAAGCCTGCTCTGATCTCCTATAAGTTATATGGCACCCACATACACACACCCATATCCATTCATCACATCATATGCTTTAGGGTAGTTTGTGTTTTTATTTCCTTAGAGAATTCATGGCTATTCCATGGATTCTAGGCATTGGCGCATGAAAGGGGCACGAGTACCTTCAAGCACCTTTGAGCACTCAAGCGACCTCGAACGACAAACATTCTTTGTGCCTTTCTCGATAAGTCAAGAGTTAAGATATTGAAGTACCCGTAGAGCGCTTGAGTGCCTCTGTTTAATATCTCATTTCTCTTTGCTGAGAGTTAGGTTTTTTAGGCACTCGTATTGCACCCATAGAGCACTCGAGCTCAGCATTGAAACTTTGATTCACTCTCATTGGCGCAGGTAGAAAAGGCTTGCAATCTTTAATTACGCTCGAAGAGCACTCCAACGCCATTAGGTGCCCACGACACGCTCGAAGAGCACTCTAGCGCCGGTGTGTTTTTCTATATAAACACCTTATAATGTTGTTAAGTTTCTTGAGTGAGCTCTCCCAGCCTTCTGAATGTGCTTTGAGGAGCCCCAGCTTCTCTCTTGGCTTCCCTAAGCCTTTGGCATTGGATCGTCCATCAATGCCTCAAGATTCACCATAACCCAAGGTATTACATCTTCCTCCTACGATTCCATGTATTTCTATATATGTTTTTATGTAGATTTCCTTAGGACTTATGTGATGTATCTTGCATAGCTACTGATCGGCAATCAAAAGTGATGATTTAGACCTGTTAATTTACTCTGTGTTAGTGCCTTTATGTTATCTAATGTGTTTTTGTAGTACTTTTTTGTATAAGACTGGAATTTGAGAAATGACGCAAAATAGCCACAAAAATAGCCATTTTTACATCAAAAGAAACACAACCAAATGAAGACCAATAGAATTTGCCAAAACCGCCCGATCGTTCTCAACCTACCGTCCCGACGCCCAAAATGTCCCAACGCACGATACAAACGTCTCGACGCTATCTACTGTGGCGCTCAATCAAATTCCGTCTCGACCTGAACCACTGACCGTCCTGACGCTCCAAAATAGGAAACTGACGTAATCTCCAAGCAATTTCCATTCGGACGCTGAGGGATTATCGTCTGGATGCTCCGTGTCAGAGTTGCTAATTTTGAGGCACAAGAAAAACTATAAATAGGACCCTTTGTATTGCTTTTTATTCTATCAGAAATTGAATCACTTTCTTTTATATAGTTATCTAGTTAGTAGTTCTTCTGACCACCCGGGCCAAGTCACCTCTGAAAGGTCTGAAGCTCGTCGAGGAGCTGCCAATGACGATCGACATCAACTTGACGATGGAGCTTTGCCCAACCATGAGTGGCTAAGTCCCTTTCTCTACCTCGGGTGATGATGAAGCCTTAATTTGGTAATAAAGGAGTAGATTAATTCTATATTTTATTTATGCTTTGTAATCAGATTCTTATAAAACAACTTTATTTTCTAATTAATATAATTCCCGTTTAAGCTTTCTGTGATTGCATTAAATGAGTCTTTCATTATTGTTTTAACTGTTCGAATATACAAATTTGAGATAGCCTATGCCATGGATAAGACGAGCCGTGCTATAATCTTTGATAGACTATGCCGTATTTGTAATTCAGGATTTTAAGAGTAGAACTTGAGATACGCTATACTCCGGATAGGGTATGCCTTGTTGAAATTAAAATATATATTTCTTTGATATCCATATCGGTCTTGTCACGATAGGATTTAATTTGATTCAAAGATAGATAAAATAGGAATTATATTGAAACTAGATTATCAAATGACAGTGGATTCTAACCCTGAGATGGAACCTATCTCATTACTTATCTAAAGTACTTTTTAATTGTTTATTTAGTTTTCATTGCTAAAAACTATTTTCAAAACAAATCCAATATTTACTCCCTTCTTAAATTAAATAGTTTAAACATTTTCTTACAAAATAACTCATTTTTTCTATAGGATCGACCCTGGACTTACTGCTTACAACTCAATTAGTAGCGAATCTTGGTACAATAAATAAAATAAACAGTAGCATTCACGCGATTAACGACTAAGCAAGTAACGGAACGGATGAGTACCAGTTTTTGGCGCCGTTGCCAGGGAAAAGACGCTTATTTTTGTTTGAGATTTTTTCTAAAATTACTTAATTTATTTTATTTTTAGCCTGAGTTCTTGAAATTTTTAGTTTTCTACCCCAAACAGAAAATTGTAAATTCTGGAGCACGGGTCGTCCGAATGCTATCATTAGCCATTGGGACGGTATCCTACATTGTTGTAGTCGGTGCAGCGGAACGTTTAAAAATCGTTTTGTTCACACAACGATACATAATATATGAAGTAGGTTAGAACCATTACTGATCGAAACTCTATAGTAAAGTTTCTAATGTTCCAATCTGTAGGAGAGACCACCACGAGATCTTCTCCCGTATAATCCTTCCACGTCTCGACTCTGGCGTGTGGGCACCGATCCAAGTCGAGTCCTTTAGACTTCAAAACACTCAAAACTCTCAATCCCTCAAAGAATGAAGCAAGAAAAAGAGAGAGAGAGAGAGAGAGAGAGAGAGAGAGAGAGAGAGAGAGAGAGAGAGAGAGAGAGAGAGAGAGAGAGAGAGAGCTAGGGGCCAGCGACACACACTAGGTATCTTGTAAGATTAGGGTTCCAATTAATTATAATTTTGTATATATAAGCCTCCATATATTTTATGAAAAATACAATTATTTAATTCTTCCCAAAATACATAAAATATATATAAAAAATAAATAATAATAACACCATATAAGGGTCGGCCATGAGAAATAGAAGAGAGAGAGAGATAGGGGAAATCAATATTTTCCTAAAATTTCCTTAAAAATATTCTTGCCCAATTTTTTGCTATGTAAGATATATAAAATATATCTAAACAAAACCAAATAGACAATAACCACTCTCTAGGGTCGGCCACCTAGGAATAAATCCCTATGTGTGCCAAATACCAAAACAGCCCCCGAATATTTAATTTAATACCTTGAACGTCCCGGCGATAAATCTGACGATCAAATTAAATTAAATAATGACCGAAGTCTACCAAAAACCCGTGCGTATAATAGGGCTATGTGAGGGATCACGAGGAAGTATAGGACTCGGGCTAACCTTTTGAGAAAATCGAATATCCCTAGTAAAAGCCCCGAGTTAGATCCAATCTCGCACGAACCAGGACTTATTCCACTAAAGGTCCTAGCTGTACTCCCGGCCCTATCTCGATTTGTGTCTCGAGTTTCTAATTATTAAATGAACTCAAGTCTCCCCACATTTAAGATATGGATTCCCGATAATTGAATGAGGTTACAGACAACCCGGTTTGAAAACACTCTTTTCCTCGCACCTGCACCGCTTAATTTATTGAATATGTCGGATCATACGATCCACTGACCAGATTTGGCATAATCAAACTTACAAGAAAAGCACATGAGGGGGAACTCCTCAACCTAAGTCGGACGTGGTTTCCGTTTAATGATTATCAACCATCGATCGAATAATGACAGTACCCAACCCACCGGTCATATTGATCTCGCTATAGAAAACTCAGCCATTGGTGACTCAAAGTACTGAACATCATCCGAACATGATTCGATCAATCACGTCTAGATTAAGAGCACGTGCAATCTATGATAATAGAGGATGTAGATCAATTCATATAGTCAGTATAGAATTGATCATCCTATTGATCCCGCTCAATATACTCCAAGTGTTCTAACACATCGAGCTTGAACATCAAATTCCAAGATCGAAATTCGATCCATTTGACCTAGCCAAGATCAGCTAATATAACGATGTTCTACAATCGTACCAATGAGTAGTCCGGGGCCATTGTAGTTGTGTGCCCACTTGTATATTTGTCAGAACCTTTGACCCGATATTCCCCACTTCATGCGACGAGTCAAATACTGGAGAAAATATATGGATAGTGCATACATACATCATAAAACCAATAAATATGAAACCGAAAATGCAATCCATCTCAATTGTTTCTCATTAATATTCTAGGGATCCCGGATAATAAAATACAGAAAAGCATAGATTTTAAGTATATTATCCTAACAATCTCCCACTTATACTCAAAGCCATGTAGGAACCCATCTGGCACCTAACTCTTTTACCTGAGCAAAATAACCTGCTAGGTTATCCGCAGATGTAATCATGCAAGACACAACGTCTCCACGTTGTACAGTCTCCCAGATGAGACATTACTTTCCCTCAATGTGCTTTCCCGGAGAAAACACAGGACCTGAGGCGGACCTCCTCGAATCCTTATCAATCCTAGAAATATGAGTCTACATACCCAAAGGGGTATAAGACTATCCGCCGATACACTGGCATATACTCCCTAATCCTTTCAGATACTTGAGTATATCCTTGACCCTAGTCAACATTGCTCTACCTTTGATTTTGACTCATATCTGGTCACCATGCATATGGCATAACAAATAACCAATCCATTATAGAGCATGGCATACATGAGAATTTCTGACGCCGAGGAATGCCTCTCATCCTCTCTATCTCCTAGGATATTCTAGGACACCAATCCCAAGATAGAGAAATTTCAAATATGAAAAGATTAAATCCTTTCTTGGAATTTTCCATGCCAAATTGAGCAATAATCAAGTCAATATAATAGGCCTGAGATAAGCCCAACATCCTACGTGATCAATCTCGTAAGAGAATAAGCCCAAGGATTTGGCCCGCTTCTCCCATGTCCTTCATGTCAAATTGACTTGATAGCCATACCATCACCGAAGATAATAACCCCACATCGTTACTGATTAGGAGTATGTCATCGACATAGATGACTAGAAACACTACCTTACTACCATCATGATTGCTTAAGTCCATAAATGGATCTCTTAAGCTTTCATAACATATGCCCCTGGCCCATTGCTATAAATCCGTCTAGCTGCATCATATAGATGCACCCGTCAAGACTTCCATAGCCTTTTCACATAACTCTGCATCCTTGTCTTGAAGTACCTCACTGTAGTTCCGGGGTTCGGTTTCCAGTTCTTCCGAGATCTTGTCAAGAGACTCTTCTAAGAACATATACCTCTCGGGTTGACGAAAAACCCTCCCACTATGATGAGGACTCTCTTGTGTACTCATGATAGGTGTTGCCTCACTCCACTCATCAGGTATAATATCCGATTGTACCATATTATTAGTCCTCACCTCTTCTAGAACAACTTGTGATCGGGGTTTGTGGTTTATCACATAATCCTATTCCAAGAATCTTGCATTTGTAGAAACAAATACCTTTGACTCTTAGCATTATAAAATAAATCACCCTTAGCTCCTCTAGGGTACCTTACACAGAAACAAACTTCTGCCTCAGGTTACACCATACTTACATTTCCCACCAACACGTATGTTGGGCAAATCCCATATCCGAAGATGTTTAAAACGTAGCTTACGCCTTGTCCATAACTTCATAGGGTCACCGGGAGATGTCTTAGTAGGTACCAAATACAGAATGAAACCCGTTGTTTCTAATGCAAACCCCAGAACGAATATAGTAAATCCCAATAATTTACCATCTAACTTGCCATCTCTTTAAGGAACCTATTCCTCCATACCACTACACCATTATGCCACGACATCCTTTGTGCAGCTAACTGGGATGTAATCTCATGTCTAACAAGTAGTCCCTTCAAGTCACAAAGAGGTATTTACCACCACGATTAGATCATGGGGTCTTGGTAGTTTGCCACGCGTAAAACCTTTTTTTCAAAAAGAAGGAAGAAGGTATTTTTCTTAGTCATTAACTGTAGGTGGACTACTATTTATTTTATTTATTTAACCAAAATTCACTACAAACTGGGTGGCAAGTAGTAAGTCTAGGGTCGATCCCACAGGAAAAATGAGTTATTTCGTTTAAGAAAAGATTTAAAATATTTAATTTAGGAAAACAAGTAAATCTTAGATTTGGTTGGAAAATGTTTTTAGAAATAAAGATGATAAACAAATAATTAAAAAGTAATGAGATAATTTAAGAGAAGAGTTCCACCTCAAGGTTAGAATCCACCGTTCATTGATAATCTAGTTTTGATATAACTCCTACCTTACTTAGCTTTAAATCAAATTAAATCCTATCGTGACAAGACCGATATGGATAACCAAGATTACGGCCCGTCCGGAGTACGGCCCATTTTATCCATGGCATAGGCTATCTCAGATTTGTATATTCGATCAGTTAAAACAATCATGCAACACTTATTTAATGCAATCACAGAAAGCTCCAATGAGAATATTGTTAATTAGAAAAATAACGTTGTTGCATAACAATGTGATTACAAAGCATAAATAAAGTACGGAATTAATCTACTCCTATGTTACAAAATTACGGCTTCACCGTCACCCGAGGTGGAGAAAGAGACTTAGCCACTCATGGTTGGACAGAGCTCCATCGTCAAGTTGATGTCGATCATCATCAGCAGCTCCTCGACGAGGTTCAGAACTTCCAAAGATGACTTGGCCCGGGTGGCCGAAACTACTAACTACTAAACTACTAGATAAGATGATTCAATACTTAAACCCTAAACCCTAAACCCTAAACCGATTGAATGAATAAAAAGGGTTACAAAGGGTCCTATTTATAGTGTTCGGAAATCTCAAAATTAGCAACTTCTGATACGGGGCATCTAGACGGTGAATGTCTGCATCCGGATAGAATTACGTGGTGAACATGTAAGTTTCCTGATTTGGAAGCATCGGGACGATCGGGGACTGGCGTCCGGATAGGGCTTGCTTGGGTGGCACGTTAGTTTCCTATTTTGGAGTTTCCAGTTTCTCTTGATCAGCCGCCGGGACGGTCAGCAATATGGCGTCGGGACAGTAAGGGCGTCGGGACGGTGAGTGCATAGAGTCCAGACGGTGTAGCGTCAAGACAGTAAATGAGTAGCGTCCGGATGGGAACTGTAGGTTCTGTTGGTCTTTGTTTGGTTATGTTGATTTTGTTGCTAAAGTGGCTATTTTGTGGCTGTTTTGCATCACTCCTCCAAATCCTTTCTTATACACAAAAACACTACAAAAATATATATTAGATAACAAAAAGGGACAAACTCAGTGTAAATTAACGGGTTTAAATTGTCACTTTTGAGTGCCGATCGCACGCCCAACTTACACTTTGCTAGTCCTCGAGCAAAGCATAACAAGAAAAGAAGAGAAAAGAAAATTAGAAAATATATCTATATATGAATAATAAATACTAATATCATAATCCCGACCCAATAGGCTCATCACATATCATCTGAGAACATTAAAGATAAACTTGTAAATTTATTGTATTCTCAACTTCAAACAGGGTAATCTTTAAGATGTAAAATGATGCGTGATAACTCTCTTAACCTTATTCTCGGCGTGTGTGTGTGAACTTAACTAATTTCTAACATGCATGCTTTTGAATTCATCAAGTTCTAAATAACCAAATCAACAAAATCTCGACTTCAATCCTCACCAGATGTTCACTCAGAATCAAACCTCTCAGAACAGGCTATAGTGACTCAGTTAGGGTATGTGACGGAGGTTATGTATATGCAAATCAAGATATAAGCACATACCCATGACTCTTGAAAAAGGAAATTTAAAAGAAGTTGACTTAGAATCTCGTGATTGGAATACTAATCATTGAGAAGTTTAAAGGCTTCATCAGACCATATCATCTTTTACGATCAACCAGGACTTCATTTTTGGTTGTAACATTAGGTAGGCAGCTTTTATCGGATAGGGTCAAGTATGTATACACTATGTGAATAGATGGTTACCAGAAAGGACATCGGAGTGCTGGCGTTGTTGGCCTAACAAGGCTTCAACTCTTGTTTTGATGATAACAAACCAATGGATTTAATGGTGTATATTGAGATCAT
>JAULLH010562147.1:1695-15754 GCA_035668455.1 Sarracenia alabamensis | reverse complement strand
TCAATTAACTTCTTATTTTATTTAGCCTTTAATAGATTCAAATCCTACTGTGACATGACCAGTATGGAATTCAAGAATGTGAGATTTAAATGAAAACACGGCGTATCTTATCTAAGATCTCGGCACGACCTATCTGGAGCATAACCCGTCACATCAATAGCATAAAATATCGCATGTAAACAATTAAAATCCCTGAATACTAAATTAGGCATACCCTATCTAGGATTATAGCACGGCTCGTCCGGAGCAGGACCCGTCTTATCCATGGCATAGCGTATCTCATATTTAATCTTTGAGTTAACAGTTATTACAGTTATGCAACACTCATTTAATACAATCACATAAAGATTAAATGGAACATTAATTAATTTAGAGAAATAAGAATGTTCCAACGATCAAATATGTCGTGGAATATAATTGTTGCATAACGAATACATTACAAAAGGTTAAAATAAAATAATGAAATTAATCTACACCTAAATTACCAAACTCGGGCTTCATCTGAACCCGGGGCAGAAAAGAACTTAGCCATGCATTATCGGGATAGAAACCATCTTCGAGTTGTTGTCGGCTAGCATCGGCAGCTCCTCGTTGAGGCTCGGACCTTCCAGTGCTGGCCCAGAAGCGATAGAAGATGAATTAGAGAAGAAATGGAAATTATGGCCTGAGGACCTGGATGCCAGAAATGGGAGGGGGTAAGGTCCTATTTATAGATTTCTGAAAGTGCAAGTACTTCTAGGAAAAGGAGCGTGACGGCCGTCCATCCGGACAGAATGGCAGTGCGTCCGGACGGAAGTCACCGATGGCGTCTGGAGAGAAAGTGGTCGTTCGTGAGGACGGTTTTGTCGCGGAGCGTCCGGACGGAACTTGTCTTGATCATTTTTCTTCATTTTTATTCTCGTGTTGTTTCTTTGCTTGTTTTGTTACTGTTTTGGTGTAGTTTCGCGTTTTATCTCCAAAACCTATCTAAACACAAAAATACTACAAAAACACGATATTAAATAACAGATAGGGACTAACTTGGTGTAAATTAACGGGTCTAAATCATCACTTTTGAGTGCCGATCAGCGATGCCCACCGGAGAGCAACAATTGTAATAGAGAAAGTGCTCCATCCGAGTGAGCATACCTTCCATTGGATTGCTTATTACTACGTCAATTGGATGGTTAAGCCTTACTCGTGATGAGGGTGCCAAGGGAGGAGGAGACGAGGAGGAAGAGAAAGGAGAAGAATCCTCAATGGGAAGAGGAACCATGGAAGGAGGAGAAGGAGAAGTCTCAACTAAAGTTGGAACCAAGGTTTCTAAGTTGTCACAATTGGTGGCTTTTTTTACATTTGAATCCACCTGCTAGTGACATTGACATTCACTATTGAAGATCAGTTGTCATCAATTCCAAATCCTTCCCACGGTGAATCGTCACGTGAAGAAGAAGATGATTCACCAAAAGATGAGTCATCCACGATGACATTGGTCGACTCAACAAGAGATGATGTGCGCAAATTATATATATGATAGGTTCTACTCGTCGTAGAGTATCCCAAAAATATGCTTTCATCACTATTGAAATGAAATTTTCTAAGGGATTCACTATCCCGTAATATGTAGCACTTGCTACCGAAAACCCAAAAATATTTAACATTTGCCTTTTTGCCATTCCAAATTTCGTAGGGTGTATGTAAGGTTTCTGGCCTAAGATACACACGATTAATGGTGTAACAAGCGGTGTTGACCGCCTCGGCACAAAAGTGTCTAGGAACCTTTTTAGTGTGCAAGCCATCTCTTGGATGATCCTATTCTTCCTCTCAACAACCCCATTTCATTAAGGAGTGTGAGGAGTAGAGAATTCATACTTTATGCCCAGTTTGGTGCAATAAGCTTCCATTTCAGAGTTTTCAAACTCTCTTTTGACTATGGACCTGGTAAATGGTGTACCATTTCTCGGCTTGAATCCTTTGACATATGGTTTTGAAGAAACCATATACATCGAACTTTTCTCTAAGGAATCCCACCCAGCTATATCGAAAATAATCGTCAATCATGATGAGAATATAGCTTTTCCCACCGAGGCTTTCGGTGCGAGTAGAAACCATAAGATCCATATGGATCAATTCAAGAGTTTAATTAGTGGCACAAAGGTTGGTGCATTTATGGGGGCATCTAATTTGTTTCCTCATTTGAGAGTCGGCGCACACTAATAATTTGCCGCTAGAAATCTTATGGATGCCTTTAACGAGTTATCGACTCGTGATTTTATCCAATTCCGGGTAGTTGATATGGCTGGGGCATTGGTGCCACATCTTGACTTCATCGAGAAGGAATCTATTGAACACGTTAGTTGCGTCTAGCATAATGCAGTAGCAATTGTCAGAGGATCTAGTTCCCTTAACAATACAAGTACCCGAAGGGTTGAGTACGGTGCACACATTACATGTAAATTGTACGTTAAAGAAATTGTCACAAAACTGATCAATGCTTAATAAGCTAGTCTTTGATCCTTCAACGTACAATACATCTTCTAGTTTTGGAAGATTGAGAGAGGCAATAACACATTTTCCAATGATTTTTCCTTTATTTCCATCCCCAAAGGTGACATTTCCACTGTTATATTCCTCGAAGGAGGCCAGTAGCAATCTATCACTAGTCATATACCTCGAGCACCTACTGTCCAGATATCACTTGGAGGTGTCTTGGTTTTTTAGGACAATGTGGGCGACATCAAGTTTAGTGGACATTTGACGCATAGAAGATTTGTCATTCCACGATGAGGAATGTTCAATATCTTCATGAAGGGGTGGTATTAAGGTTAACCTGGAAGCCCACATTCCTCTGAGTATTGGTTTTCCTCCTAGGAGTAGAAGAGCGATAATTAGTCGAGGCCATAGACAGGGTGTCGACCTTCATACTAACTCATTCAACGGGCTTACAACCCTAAGGCGATCTTTCACCGGAGACGAGTTCATAGTGTTAGTATATTGGCTATTCCTGGGTTAAGGACAAAACCATTGTGTCTGTACTTTTTATTTTGGGTTTGGGGTTTTTGGGTGTTTGTGTCTAGGTTTTAAATCCTGTTCACATTCAGCAAGCCCACTCCGATCCTTACAGGTATATAGCACTCACATACACACACCCATGTACATTCTCTTCATACATATTATATAGTAGTTTGTGTTTTATGTTACCTTAGAAAATTCATGACTTACCATGAATTCTAGGCACTAGCGTGCGAAGGAGTTCGAACTCCTTGCAGCGCCTTCGAGCGTTTGTAGAGCACTCGAGCGGCATATACATATTTATGCTTTTCTCGATAAGCCGAGAGTTGAGACATTGGAGCGCCCGAAGAGAGCCCGTAGAGAGCTTGAGCGCCCCTGATTAAATATCTTAATTCTACCTTGACGAGAGCTGAGATATTGAAGCGCTCGAAGAAAGCCCTTAGAGAGCTCGAGCGGTTCTACTTTATGTCCTATTTTCTTGTTGCCGATAGTAGGGTTTTCCCAGCGCCAGCGGCGTGCCCGAAGAGCGCTAGAGCTCAACGGAGAAACCCTAATGATTCTCATTGGCGCGATAGAAAAATCCTGTCGTCTTAAACTATGCTTGAAGAAACGATCGTACGTGCTGTAGCACCCGCGATGCACTCGAAGAGCGCTCTAGCGTCGGTGTATCTTCCTATAAATACATAGCTCAATGGCAGCTAGGGTTGAGCCTTTTCTGATGGAGATTTTGTTGGTGCTTCTCTTCCCCTCCAACTTCTCTCGTGGCCTCCATTCACCCTTATGCATCTTCTCCATAGTTGAAGCATATTTCCTTGGGTGTTATCAAGGTTCTAGTATGTCCTTCGTGGATTATGCTTATTAATTCCTTAAATCTATCCATCCATCCATCAACCGTCATTACGAACACCTTCCTCACTATAAGCACACACTCAAGCCGAGGGAACTCAGAGCCCTCGTAGACAGGGAGATCGGGAGTGGCTGCTATGGACACCGCGAGATCAAGGAAGGAGCTGCGGCAGCTGCGTCAACAATATCGGAGTTAGGCTTTCATGGGGTATATGGGTATAAGTCCTTTTCATATATTTTGATAACCTTCTCAATTCATAGTAATATTAAGTTGTGTGTTTAGTGCCGTGGTTTTCATTATGAGGAATAATTTTTCCCTTGGGTTTCCATGTAAACCTGGGCGAATTTATTTTGATGGTGGTTGGATAGTGATTAACACTCAAAAGTGACGATTTAATCCCTCTATTTACACTAGGTTAGCCCCGAAATGTTGTTTAATGTTGTGTTTTTGTGTTTAAACAGGTTTTGGAAATGAAACGCAAAACAACACCAAAACAGCAACAAAACAGAAAAATGCACATCACGAGACGAAAACTTAAGAAAAAGACCAAAATCAGCACATTCAGTCCAGACTCTACATTTCCGTCCGGACCCTCGTCGCCAACACCGTCCGGACTCTCGTCGCATACACCATCACGACACAAGGCCGTCACCACAGTTAGGACTTCCATCGTTGAAACCGTCTGGACTTGCCAAAACCGTTTGGACTCTAGTCGCCGTTTCCGTCCGGACTGCCCAATTCCGTCCGGATTAGTCACGCCATCAAGTCCCAATCTGAGAAGGACTTGCACTTCTGAAAATCTATAAATAGACCCACACCCCCCTCATTTTTGACATCTAGGTCCTGCGACCAAAACTTCTCTACTTCTCTTCTATTACATTTCTGCCCCTACTAAGCCAGTACTGGAAGGTACGAGTCTCGACAAGGAGCTGCCGATACTAGCCGACAACTACTCGAAGATGGTTTCAATCACGACCATGCGTGGCTAAGTTCTTTTTCTGCCCCAAGTTCAGATGAATCCCGAGTTTGATAATTTATGAGTAGATTAACTTTATTATTTTATTTTAGACTTTTATAATGGATTCGTTGTGCAATAATTATATTCCATGCCATATTTGATCGTAGGAAAATCCTTATTTGTCTAATTTAATTAATATTCCATTTAATCTTTCTGTGATTGTATTAAATGAGTGTTGCATAACTTTGCTTATTAATTATTCGAAGATTAAATATGAGATATTCTATGCCATGGATAAGACGGGTCATACATCGGACGAGCCGTGGTATAATCTTGGATAGGGTATGCCTTAAAATCTTAGTTAATTCTTTTAGATTTTTTAAAAGATAAAATCCAAAATCTTTTTTAAATATTTTAGAATTGAATAAACTGTGATATGTTGACAACTTGCCTATTTTCCTCATGCAAACGATCCGGACTCTCTACTAGCTACATGTTAGTGATTATTTTGATATAAATTAGTAGTTAGACAACCAAGACTACCAGTTTTTGGCGCCGTTGACAGGGAAAATATGGAAAAATTACTCTTGATCCTATTATTCAATTTAAAAATATTTTTATTTTTCTTTTTACTCTCCAGTTTTCTGATTTTTGATTTTTCTATTGAAAAATAGAAAATCATATAAAAATCAGATCAGCGTCTTCCGTCCGGACGCCACTTTTTCTGTTCGGACCCTTCTCTATCATCCACGTCTGGACTCTTCTGTCTTTCCGTCCGGACGGAAATCCACCAGACGTCACTTGTTGTTTTCTTTTTCTAGAATCAATTAGTATATGCTTGGTCGTTGCTCCCTGCATAGTGAGCTGATACCGATTGACCTAGAAATTGAATGCACATGTAGACTCAACCGAGCAATCACAAGAACATCTCCTTTCCCCCGATCTCCCGCACCTTTACACTCGCCCACTATGGATGAAGATTGCAATGCTAACATCGTTGGTAACCATCAGAATAAACAAGTTGATCAAGCTAATCCACAACTCAAAGCATTAATGAAATACTACATTCCAACGACATATGAGTCCGGCACCTGTATAGCACCCACCAACACTGGGCACGAAAACTACGAAATAAGACCAAACTTGTTACAATTACTGCCTTTATTCCACAAACTAAGTAGTGAGGACCCATATAAGCATATTGACGAATTCTTGAAAATATGCTCAACCATAAGGATTAACAGCCAACCTAAAGAGGCCAACCACCTAAAGTTGTTCCCATTTTAACTCTGAGACAAGGCCAAACATTGGCTCAAGTCCTTGGATCCTAACACTATAACAACTTGGGCTAAGCTTCAACAGGACTTTCTCCGTAAATTTTTCCCCATTGGTAAAATCAATCAGATCCGTCGCGCTATAACAGTTTTACTCAATTAGACGACGAGACATTCCACGAGACATGGGAAAGACTTAAAGAGCTTATTAGGAGCTGTCCCCATCAGCAAGTCCCGAAATGGAAGCTAGTTCAGAACTTCTACGAAGGTCTATTGCCACAGTATCGTTAATATGTCGACGCCTCGTGCAGTGGTGCTTTCATGCTGAGCAATGAGGCAGACGCATGGATCCATCTGGAAAAGTTGAGCGAAAGCTCACAATACCAAGCATCAGTCTCTTGCACTGGTAGGGCGGTAACTCAAAAGACAAGAGGACTTTACGAGGTAACGTAAAATGTTAATCTTTTAGACCAAGTAAAGTCCCTCACAGAAAAGCTTGATAAGCTATTAACTACCGGCCTACCTGTAGCTCAACCACCTCCACCAACCATGTAAGAAGTACGTGCCTTGTGTGCAGGCCCTGTGCACTTTGTCACCGAGTGTCCTACCGCTGAACAATTCCCTGATTTTGTCCAAGAGAAAGTTAATGCTGCTCAAGGAATTTCCCGGCCAAGCAACGACCCATACTCCAATACCTACAACCCTGGCTGGAGATACCATCCCAATTTTTGATGGAGAAATCAACAACTATAAGCTTGACCTCCTCAAACTCAGGAACCTAGGCCCATCTACAACTCCTATAACCAATAGGCCTTCTGTCCCCCACAACAGTAAGCACCTGCTCCAACACCTCGAGCCCTAGGCTTTGAGGAGACTGTGTTAAAAGTCCTGAAAGACTTAGATGTAAAAACTTAACTTTTGAGTACTCACTCTCAGTCTATCGCTAAGCTGGAAACACAAGTAGGGCAGATAGCAGCCGCACTTAACCGTCGAGAGGATGGCAAATTACTGAGTCAACTAGTGGCAAACCCCAAAGACCAGTACATAATCGACAGCAACCCTAGCAGCAGTAATGTATACCACGAGCAAGAAAAGGTTGTTATGACCCTATAATGTGGAAAAGAGTTAGAATCCTGACCAATACCAAGCAAATCTCAGCTAATACCTATACCTACAATGGTCAAGGAATCAAATGACCCCGAAATTACCTAGTATACAATAAGTTAGCAAGCACATGTTGCTGCATCACCACCAAAAGATCCATTCGAGGAGGCACTCATGGCCCCTCCAGTTATCCCAAAAGAACCTTAGGCACCATTCCCTTCATGAGTACCCTAGCACAAGAAAGGACCACCAATGACCGACGTGCTTCAATTATTCAAGCAAGTCAAAATCAACCTACCCCTTCTTGATGCTATCTAGCAAATTTTGTCTTACACAAAGTTCTTAAAAGACTTATGCACTCAAAAGCGTAGGCGAGTGGCCCCAATAAAGTGCTACTAATGGAGCACGTTAGCTTAGTCCTAAGCTATGACTCGGTCCCAAAGTTGAAAGACCCATGGATTCCAACTATTTTGTGTGTAATCGGCGATCATCAAATCGACCAAGAACTCTTGGACTTAGGAGCTAGCGTAAACCTCCTCCCATACTTTGTCTATGAACAGTTCGGCCTTGGAGAACTGAAACCAACCCCTGTCACCCTCCAATTAGCAGATAGGTTAGTGAAGGTTCCCCGAGGCATCATTGAAGATATACTAGTCAAGGTTGACAAATTTCTATTTCCTGTCGACTTTATTGTATTAGACATCGAACCGAACACAAATTCTAGGGGACAAACACCTGTTATTCTTGGACGCCCATTTTTTGCCACAGCAAATGCATGTATCAACTGCTGAACCGAGGTAATGGACATCTCTTTTGGTAATATGAAGCTTCGGCTAAATGTGTTCCATGCCTCTCACCACCCAGCACTAGAAGTCGATTGCTTTGAAATCGACCAAATTGAGGAGGCGACACAGCAAGCCTTGCCGGTCATCTTTACGAACGACCCCCTAGAAGCATGTTTGGCTTACTTTGGGGAGGACTTTTAGAGCTTGATCCGACTGTCAATGCATCCACGCCAAGCTTAAAATGACAGATTACATAGACACGCCTCAAGGGGTGTCTCGATTTGAAAAATTACCCCCACTCTCATCCATACCCGCTATACCATCCCTAGAAACCCCACCAGCACTTGAGTTCAAACCTCTTCTGAGCTCCCTTAAGCACATCTTTTTGGGACCCTACAGTACCCTTCTAGTCCTTATTGCCTCCGATTTAATGCCTACTCAAGAAGAGCAATTGACTGCAGTCCTCAAGGCTCATACGGAAGACATAGGGTGGACGGTAGCTGATTTTAAAGGAATTGACCCATCCGTTTGCATGCATCGCATCCATTGTGAACAGAATGCTAAGCTTACACGAGAAATGCAATGGAGGTTGAATCCCAATATGAAGGAGGTTGTAAAATAAGAGGTAGTAAAACTATGAGATGCAAGTATCATCTATCCAATCTCCGACAGTAAGTGGGTGAGCCCAACACAAGTTGTACCCAAAAAATATGGGTTCACCGTAGTATTAAATGATAAAGGAGAAGCTATTCCCACTCGCACGACCACTGGTTGGCGAGTTTGTATCGACTACAGGAAGGTAAACGCCATGACAAGAAAGGGTCATTTTCCTTTACCATTCATTGATCAAATCCTAGAGCGTTTAGCTGGACAAAGCTATTACTGCATTTTGGACTACTACTCCAGCTATAATCAGGTACTCGTCTACCCCGTAAAACAAGAGAAGACAACCTTCACTTGTCCCTTTGGCACATTCACCTATCGGCATTGTCTTTTAGGTTGTGTAATTCACCTACCACCTTTCAAAGGTGCATGATGTCTATCTTCTCCGACATGCTAGAGAAATTCCATGAAGTTTTCATGGTTGATTTCTCCGTGTTTGGTTCTTCGTTCGAAAACTATCTGGCGAATCTGATTTTAGTTCTTAAACACTGCCAAGAGACAAACCTGGTTCTTAGCTGGGAGAAGAGTCACTTCATGGTCCAACATGTGATCGTGTTACGGCACATAGTCTCCAAACACGAAATAGAAGTGGATAAAGCCAAAGTCGGCCTCATCTCCAAATTATCACCACCAACCACTGTACGATAGATCTGCTCATTCGTAGGTCACACTGGATTTTATCACAGATTCATCAAAGACTTCTCAAAAATATCGAAGCCCTTGTGTGTTCTTCTCGTTGAGGAGGTAACATTTGAATTTGATGAAAATTGTACGCGGGCCTTTGAACAACTAAGAGATACTCTATCCTCGGCACTTATCATACAGTCACAGAATTGGACTCTACCATTCAAAATCATGTGTGATGCCTCTTATTACGTTGTGGGAGCTGTACTTGGACAAAGTGATAATAAAGTCCCCCACGCTATCTACTATGCCAGTAAAACTCTAAATGATGCACAGTTAAACTATACAACCACTGAGAAAGAACTACTGGCAGTAGTATTTGCGCTAGATAAATTCAGATCATACCTACTAGGATCAAAGGTGATTATCTACACTGATCATGCTGTCCTTAGGCATCTGGTGGCCAAGAAAGACATAAAACCCCATCTGATTCGCTGTATCCCGCTCCTTCAAGAATTTGATTTAGAGATTGGCGATAAGAAGGGCACCAAAAATTCTGTAGCCGGTCATCTCTCTCGACTCCTAGTATAATCCTCCACTTACCATGTACAGGTACGAGACTCGTTCCCTGACAAGCAACTATTCTCAGTCACTATTATCCAACCGCCCTAGTACGCAAATATTATAAACTATCTGGCGGTGGGACGAATCTCAAACGATTGGTCCAAACAACAAAAGGATCGATTTTTTTCACAAGTAATATACTACTTATGGGAAGAATCTGAACTTTTTAAATATTTCTCTAACCAAGTTATACGACGATGCATCCCCGAGAATAAGGTAGAAAACACTCTCCAATTCTGTCACTCATTAGCATATGGTGGACACTTTAGTGGTAAGAAAACCGCAGCCAAAGTACTGCAAAGTGGATTCTACTGGCATACGTTCTTCAATGATGTCCATGATTATTGCAAGTGACGCCTACGATGCTAGCAGGTAGGAACAATGACTATCAAAGACATGATGCCTTTAAATCCAATCTTAATTGTCGAAATTTTTGATGTTAAGGGTATCAACTTTATGAGACCATTTCCACCATCATTCGGGTGTGAATACATCCTCGTAGCAGTTGACTATGTATCTAAATGGGCCGAAGCCGCAACCACTAAATCAAACTATTACAAAGTTGTGATTAAATTCTTATAAAGCAATATTTTCTCTTGATTTGATTTTTCAAGGGCAATCATCAGCGACGGTGGTACGCACTTCATGAACAAATACTTCTCATCCCTACTCCGAAGATACTCGATTCAATATAGGGAAGCCACTCCATACCATCCTCAAACTAGTGGCCAAGTCGAAGTAACTAACAGGGAAATAAAGAATATTCTGATGAAAACTGTCTGTCCTGACAGAAAAGATTGGTCTGAAAGACTGGACGACGCCATTTGGGCATGTAGAACTGCATATAAGACCCTAATTGGAATGTCCCTATACTATTTAGTTTTTGGAAAGCCCTTCCATCTCTCTGTAGAACTAGAACATCCAGCATATTAGGTTATCAAAACGTTCAACTTTGACATGTCAAATGTCAATAGCCGTCGTTTATTACAACTCAATGAGATCGAGGAACTTCGTAATGAAGCATACAATAACTCCAGACTCTACAAAGCGCGAATGAAAGCATTTCATGACAAACATATTCATAGGAAACCATTCGCGCCAAACCAAAAAGTCTGATTGTTCAACGCCAAGTTACGATTATTCCCTGGCAAACTCAAATCTAGATGGGAAGGCCCATATGTGGTGATCCGTGTCTACCCGCATGGTGCCTACCAGCTGCTCAATCCAAAAACGGGTAATTTTTGCAAATCAACGGCCAAAGATTAAAACCTTATATTGAAGGCATATCAGTAGACCCTGCATCCGAGTCTATTAATCTCTCTGACCCAATCCAGCCAGTCGAGTAATCGACTAACTAAGTCTGGCTGAAGACATTAAACTCTACCCTATCTAGGAAGAAACCCAGAGGTATTTAATATGATGAAGGCTACTCCACTAACGAGGACATTGCTATGTTCAAGTTGGGGGGCGTGAAGAAAGGCACCAAAACCTCAAATTTTTTTGAATTTTTCAGTCCGAAGACGTTAAACTACTTTCTTAAGCTGAGTTGACCTCTTTGCACGCTGAGGAAAAATGGATCGTGCACCCATTTCTGGTAATCAAGAACTGTATCAAGGTCGAAGTCTCTATACCTTGAAACGTAGAGCGAAGAGACACAGATTCTGTAGATGTTGCCTTAAAGAAATTTTTTACGGGCTAGTAGACTACTACAACACACGTTTTAAAGTGCATTACTATTCCAAAGATCGACATATCTTCACGGTGGTCAAGAGAGGGATGAGTAAACCTACTGAATGGGTTGAGACTCCTCTCCATGACCTTGCTGACACATCCAGCCATAATACCTCGAGCTACCGGCCTAATCAATCTGAAGACTAGATTGAAGATGCACTACAAGAAATCCAACTCTTGGGACTCTGAGTATAGAAGACCCTGCTTCTATCATGTCTATGTAACGTGATCATACGTGTGAAGATGTCTGGTGCCCACACTAAAGCTGTTTGTTATGGCAGCTGCTTTGGGCCTATCGAGTCTTAGAAGCTGCTCAAATATTAAATCATGTTGTTAAAACCTGTAAAAATAGTAACCCAGTGGTTAGAATATTTTACATAAAAAGATCGTCTAGACGGTAAAACCCTAGAGTACGGATGATATAAAATCTCAATGGTCACCAAACGTATAAACCGTACTTTCAGACCAAATGTCACCATCCGGACTCCCTCTCAAAATCATCCAGACGGAATACCAAAGGACACAGTACATAACCGCCACCTGGTACCACCGGCCAGACTCCGCATGAAATTCTGTACGGAATTTGAAATGATGTTTACATTTACGACGCACCATTATGGCACCGGCGCCTCAGAAAGGCGCGAGGGCTTAACCGTTGAAACCCGTTCGGACTATACACTATCGTCCAGATGGTACACATACTATCTTGACCCCCGTCAGGACAGTGTCGACCCGTCCTAACACCCGTTGCAACTCTCAGCAAGAGTCCGGATGGGAGTCCGGACTTTTACCCCTCTGGAAACTCCAAAACATTATGGATTAAAACCATCCAGACTCTGTCCCCTAGAGTCTGGACGTCGCGCTTAAAACCTATATAAACTTCGAACCACCGCTCTTATTTTCACCACTCCTCGTCTTTCTAAAACTCAACCCGAGTCTTCCAACACATAACAAATGGCATCCCGTGTACCTAAACGAGAACACACCATCGCCGGAGGAGCATCCTCCTAAGGTCCGGCTACCGAAGTCTCCGGGAGATGGGCCACCGTCAAACTCCACCATATGAATCACTTCCCGATGGATGAGAAATACCTACGCCACAATGAGGTGGCACATTCAGACCATTCCCGGTAATCTATCCCCGCATAGTCCACCTTTTCTATCAGAACCTGCGGTGGGACCTCCGTGAGAATGTCGACAAGCACATGGAGGAATATTGCCACACGACGGTGGACGGATACAATATGGAGCTGAACATCGACACACTCGCCGAGACCTTGGACATTTTCGACACATTCATGGATGAACTCTCCGACACTTGGAGCCTCATTCCTGACCATCTTTCTCTCACAGACATGGCAGTTGGGATTTCTGAAGGCCGCTCTCCTCCTGGGCATAACTTTGTCCGGCATGGAGAACTAGCGATGACGAGGTTGTGGTTTCCCGATACAGTGCTCAAAACCAATGTCTTTCGTGGCATCCACAAGGACGAATGGGGGAACGAGATCCTCCGAGCCCTCTACGCTCTCCATGCTGACTATCAGCTCTCCATCGCCGACCTCATGATTAGGCAAATGGCGAGAATGGTCGACAACCCGAAGGCCCTTGACCTACTGTACGCTAATATCATCATCCCCTACTTCCAATATGCCACCAAACACCTCGACCAACCCTTCACTGTCCCCCATACCGAGATCGCCGACTGCAAAGACAACACCTATCCGCCTGGCAACTAGGCGAAGAGCATGACTGCTCTCGCCAAGCGTCAGGCACCACTGCCCGTTCCACCAACCATGCCCTTTCACACCGCAGCCCAACCACCATCACCCCAATCCAATGTCCCCTCGACCTCCGTCTCCATCGATGTATCCGAGGCACCATGGGTATTTACTCGTGGTGACTATGACCGGTTGGACGGCAGCCTCCATCGCATCAAGGATTCCCTCGCTGTGCAGGAGGAGTACATGTGGAGGATGATGGAGGTTATGGGCCTTCGTTCACCACATCCGAAACTACCACCCCCACCCCTGCCATAGTGATCACCCCTTACGGTAGGCCTTCCCTCCTAAATACCACACTACGTTAGATCTACGCTCCTAACGCTGGACCCATACTTGACCTCCCATCCTCCATTCCATCATCAAGACCGTCTCCTCAACCACCCCCTCTTCAGGAACAACCGGATCCAAATCTTGGTCACTCATACCCTTAGTTTGGATCCGGTCATCACACACTTTTCACAGCCCACCCCGACCTCACCACACCAATCCCCCATACACCCCCACCCCACCCCTCTAACATATTAACAACCGACCCCTTCTTCCAATCCACCCCCGCCATACCCATAGCTACCACCACATAACCCTCCCAAACCTCACCTAGCCCCACTCTAACCTCCCCTTTCCGCCACCAAAAACATAAACCTCCAACTTCTGTCTTTGTTTTTGTTTTTTTTTCT
>JAULLH010562040.1:0-10340 GCA_035668455.1 Sarracenia alabamensis | reverse complement strand
GGGTGGGGGACAATGAATTACTTAGGGAGGAGGGATCTCCCTGTCTTATGTATTGGTAGGAATATCCAGGTCCTACTGGAGGTTTCAAACTTGCTGCTCAAGGATCCGAATACGGGCCTCAAGATCACTGACTTGGGACCAAATGGTGGAGTGGGATTGATGGAGGGAAGACATATAGCGAAGAAGATGATATTGTGCACCTATAATATCACTATAGAGACCTCCATGACACACTCTCAAGTCATAATATTGGCGCTCTAAAGCCTAAGAGCATCATTTGACCTCATCAAAACGTGAGTCCATAGGGAGGTAAGAGTATCCAGGTAGGCCGTAATAGTCCCTATGGTTGGTTTTCCTTCTAGGCCACCAGCGAAGGAGATAATGTGTAGCCGAGAGACAGAGCCTTGATTTTCCATGTCAACAGAGGGGCACGGGAGAGAGAGAGAGAGAGAGAGAGAGAGAGAGAGAGAGAGAGAGAGAGAGAGAGAGAGACTCGTTGAAGATGGTGAGGTGTGGTGGATAAGACAGCATAGGGAGAAGGCATGAGATGTATGAGAAGAGTAAGCGGCAGAAAAGTGTTTTTTCACATGTCATGTATAAATGACACAAGCGCTCGAGCATAGTTAGAGCGCTCGTGCTCTAGAGATTCTACTTATGACGACCCTTCCCCTAGGTTGGGCAGACCCTCCCAAAGGGTAATGAGTTAATACTAATGTAAATATTCTCTAAATAACTCCCCCTTAACCAGGGAATTCCCAAAGAGAAATCATGCAAAAATGAAAAATATACAAGATATAGAAGAAAAGTGTATATTACAAGCATGACGGCGAGACAAAAGTCAATCAAGAGACATACATAAGCACATAGAGCTTGAGAGATATGCATGAAAATTGATAATTATTGAATCAGTATACAACCTGCATGTATAAACTCAAGTATAAGCAATTTATGCCATTCTTCTATTTAAGGTGAATGGTGAACTCCGTGCAAGGAATCAAGATGATTGATAAGGTACAAGATAGAAACAAGTTCAATCATAAGGTGATGAATCATCTGCTTGAACCTAAAAGGCAAACCCAAGGATATTTGGACCTTAAGATTCGTGCACAAATCTCAATCATGTAAATTAAGAGACACACGCGTGAACTCTTGCCCATAAAAAACCCAGACCATAAAACGGTCAAAATACGGTTCATGGTATTACAAAGCTAATTAGTCGTGAATGGTAAAGATTAGATCCAAGCTAGAGCAAACCATATGGGGCCCACTTGAAAAGTTTCTGCAGGCCAGTAAAGATATTTTTGCCTAGTCTCACTAAGACATGTTTGGGATTGATCCTTCTATCACCGTGCATCGACTAAGCCTAGATCCAAGTGAAAAACCGATTAGGGAGAAACAAAGAGCATTCTCACATCTAAGGAACGAAGCAGTCGTCGAAGAGGTGAGGAAATTATTGGAAGTAGGTTTCATTAAAGAGATTCATTACCTAGAATGGCAAGCCAACGTAGTGTTAGTGATGAAAAACAACAAGAAGTGGAGAATGTGCATTAACTTCACTAACCTTAGCAGGTCCTGCCCCAAGGACAGTTACCTCCTACCAAGGATTGATCTTCTAGTAGATTCTATGGCAGGGCATGAACTCCTCAGTTTCATGGATGCTTTCTCTAGGTACAACCAAATAGCTATGCACGCCTCTTATCAGGAGAAGACTTTATTTGTCACATCCAAAGGCCTATATTATTACTGCGTAATGCCATTTGAGCTAAAGAATGCAAGTGCAACGTTTCAATGACTAGTAAACACTATGTTCGAACAAAAAATTGGGAGGAACATGTTGGTATACGTCGATGGCATGCTAGTTAAGAGCAGGTCATCAAGTCAACATGTGAACGATTTATAAGAGACATTTCAGGTCCTAGAGAGTTATATGATGAAATTAAATCCCCTAAAATATGCTTTCGGGTTATTTTCAGAAAACTTCTTGGAATTCATGGTGATTCAAAGGGGAATTGAGGCTAATACTGAGAAGATACAAACCGTCATAGGTATATAAGCCCCCACGAATGTCAAAGAGGTGTAGAGGTTAGCTGGAAGGGTAGCAGCCCTCAACCGTTTTGTTTCTAAAGCAACAGATAAATGTCTATCCTTTTTCAAGGTACTGAGGAAATCCTCCTCATAGAGAGAAGATTGCGAGTAAGCATTTGACCACCTAAAGGCTTACCTATCTGAAGCACCCATGCTCTCAAATCCAGTCTCGCATGAGCAATTATACCTGTATTTGGTTGTATCCCCTACAATAATCAGCTCAGTATTGATTTGGGAGGATCAAGGATAGAAAAAACCAGTTTACTTCATAAACAAAGCGTTTCAAGGTGCAAAGTATAGGTACCCAAAAATGGAAAAGCTGGTTCTCGCCCTCATTGTCTCTTCATGGAGACTAAGGTTGTATTTTCAAGTGCACTCAATAAGGCTCATGACTGATCAACCCTTGAGAAAGATATTGCAACAGCCTGAGATGTTAGGGAGATTGATGCAATAGGCCGTGGAATTGGTGCAATTCGACATAATTTACATGCCTCGAACATCCATAATGGGGTAAGCTCTAGCTGATTTTTATCAGAGTTCACCCATGGGGCGACGTTAGACCCAAAATCCGAAGAACCCATAGAAGCAGAGAAGGTATTGAGACCAAGTATGACTGAATCCAAAATGATAGGGTGACCCCTTGGGCATTAAGCATTGATGGATCATCCAAAAGAGAGAAAGGTGGAGCCAGCATCATGGTCACCTCTCCTTTCGAGGACCAGATCAAAAGAGAACTAACCTTGAATTTTTCCTTGACTAACTACGACGTAGAGTACGAGACACTAGTTTAGGACCTTAGAATGACACAAGTTTGTGGGGTGACAAAAATCCAACTCAACTCAGACTCTCAACTAGTGGTGTAACAACTCAATGAGACGTACGATATCAAGGGCGATAGACTGAAGAGGTACAAAATCCTCATCGATGTACTTTGTAGAAAGTCCAAGGGGATTCAACTACAACAAGTTCCAAGGGAGGCCAACACAAAAGCTGACCAGCTAGCGCAAGATGGATCATTTGGTCAACCTTCTTTTGCCTAAGGAATTTCTTATCGCACCTCTGATCATCCCAACATTGACAAAGGTATAGACCAGGAAGACCTTGCAGTAATGGAGATAACTGTCATCAAATGGGAAGAATCCATATAGAAGTTTCTCTAAGATGGAGAAGTCTTAGAAGATCGGAAGGAAGCAAGAAAGCTAAAGATCAGAGCAACTAAATATGTCATCATAGATGGAATGCACTATAGAAGAGGGATATTACACCATTTCTGAGGTTTGTTTCTGAAGAAGAGGTGCGATACGTGCTTAGGGAGGTCCATGAGGGGGTATAGGACAACCATTTCGAACCAAGATCCCTAGCAAGAAAAGCACTTAGAGCTAGATACTGCTGCCCAACCCTTCTACACAATGCTAGGGATTTGGTCAAAAAATGCGACAAGTGTTAATGCTTCGCGAACAACTCACGAAAACCTCCAACTACGCTCCATGAACTGATCAGTACATGGACGTTTTTACATAATGGGGACTAGACTTGGTGGGGGCCCTCCCTAAGGCTCTGAGACAGATAAAGTTCTTAATAGTGCTATCGACTATTTCACGAAATAGGTAGAAGCATCACCGTTACCTTGGATCATGGAAAAGAATGTAACTAAGTTCGTTTGGAAATCACTGATCTGTCGCATTGGGGTTCTAAGAATGTGGATCACAGACTACAAGAAGCAATTTGATAATGCTAATTTCAGGAATTCCTACAAAGAACTACACATAAGCGTTCACTATTCATCCCATGTTCATCCCCAGCCACCCGGACAAGTAGAGATGACGAATTGATCTCTCTTGAAAATCCTAAAGACTAAGCTTGATCAGGTTAAGTCCTTATGATTCGAGGAACTGCCAAATTTTCTTTACGTGTACCAGACAATAGTCCAAACCCCGATTGGAGAAACTCCATATGCTTTGACATATGGACATGAGGTGATAATTCCTGTGGAAATAGGGCTAAGCAATCTCCGCATCACACAACATGGTCCCGACCAGAATGAGCAAGAATTGAAGGGTGACCTGGACCTACTAGAGGAGCTTAGAGAAACTACAGTACTCAGGGTAGTTGTGTACCATGAATGAGAAAATTGATACTACAACAGAAAAGTAAGGGAAAGAAAATTCAACCCAGGAAACTTTGTGCTCAAGAAGGTGATTCTATTAACCAAAAACCCAGCATAAGGAAAGTTGGGTACAAATTGAAAAGGCCAAACTTGATTAAGGCTTATTAAGGAAATGGAGCATACAGGCTACAGACTATGGAGGGAGTAGACTTAAAAACATCCCTAAAACGCGAATCACCTCAAAAGGTACCACGTATGAGCTAGGAGACAATAAAAGAAAATGGATTACGTAAACAACGTAATTGAGATAGAATGCCTACTGCGTTATAATGAACTGTTTCCCTTTAATCATTAATCATTGTCTCTTCAATTTCCTTTGCTAACGTTTAACTTAAAATTTTTTGACAAGGACTGACGTTCTTAAACCTAAACGGGTAAGCCTAAAGTTTTTAAACCTAGAAGTGCTGTGACTGAGCAAGAGACCATACTCAAAATATTTTGATAAGGCCTGAGGTTCATAAACCTAAACATGCAAGTCTATGGTTTTTAAACCTAGAAGGGCTATGACTAGTCAGGAAAGGCCATACTCAAGATTTTTCGACAAAGCCTGAGGTTCTTAAACCTAAACGGGAAAGCCAAATATTTTTAAATCTGGAAGGGCTACGACTAGTCAGTAAGAGGATATATTTAATTTTTTTTCGACAAGGCCTGAGGTTCTTAAACCTAAATGGGAAAGCCTAATGTTTTTAAACCTGGAAGGGCTACGAGTGATCAGAAAGAGGCCATACTCAAAAAATTTCGACAAGGCCTAAGGTTCTTATACTTAAATAGGCAAACCTAAGGTTTTTAAACCTGGAAGGGCTACAACTTTTCAGAAAGAGGCCATACTCAAAAGCTTTTGACAAGGCTTGAGGCTTTTAAACCTAAACGAGCAAGCCTAAGGTTCTTAAACCTAAAAGGGCTTTGACTGGCCAAGTATGTGAGGTATTGACCACTATAAGTGAATAATAGAAAAATTCAACCCAAGAAGAACCTTGTCAGAAAACCAAGCGCGAAGCATCCCATCAAAAATCAGTAGACAAAGGAAAAAAATACAGGCCATCAAAACCATGCATAAGAATATTTGGAAACCTCGACAATCGAAAGGCCAAAACACAAGTTGCAAAACCCAGAAAAGCAGGAAGAAATGTATCGACATGAAAAAGCCAAAACACAGGCTGTGAAACTAGAGAAGCAAGAAATAATGTATCAACACAAGAAGGCCAAAAAGTACATGCCACAAATTTAACTTGTAAATTTTTTAAGATGAGAAGGGAAGAAAATGAGAGAGTGCTTGGGGCCAGAGAGTGTCTATGAGATGATCAGGTTTCACTAGGAGCAGGATTTGTCAGAGCATCCTCGATCTGAGCAGGGTCTTCAATCTATCCCAAACTAGTTATAGTAGCTTTTGACTCATCCCTCATATGTAAACTGTTAGTCCAAGGGTTATTCAATCAAGCTCATATTTCGATTTTGACATATAACAATATATTGATATGATATTTACTAATAGTTGAGTTTGCATTAGTAAGAATTTTCAGAAATTCAAGACCATAAAATCAAGTAAATTATTGAAGTTCAAGAAACCAATGCAATGTACTAAAGTTTTTCAAGTATCAGGGGAAGTGTCGACCCACTCAATCTTTGAGTCAGCACAAGGCAGTTCATTCAGGCCTTAGAAGCTCAAGTGTCGACACCTCCAGAATTAAGTCGACACAAAGATAATTTTTTGGAATCTTGAAGCAGTCGAGTCGACAGCAATAAGAGAAGTGTCAACACAAATATGCACTGTAGGACTTCCAAGCTAGATAAGCCGACACAAATTTATCAAGTGTTGACACCAAGCCTATTGTTTCCTTTAAAGGCCAATTGAGTCGAAATATAAAACTTAAGTGTCAACACCAAAGCCTGCCTCTCAAGATTTTTGAAGTTGAAGCAAAGTGTCGACACCCAACATGTGATGAGTCGATACAAAAGCACCTCATGGGATTTTAGATCTCAAAGTGTCGACATCCAATGTATTTGATTTAACACAAAGGTAATTGTATTAGATTTCCATTTTGGTTGAGTTGAAACCTAGGACTATGAGTCGACCCCAAAAGTTTACCACTTTGAGAAAGCTCCAAAAGTGTCGACACCAAGTGTTAATGAGTCGACACCTCTGGCAGATAGATCTATAATGTTGAAAACTTTCACGTAAGTGTCGACCCAAACTCCACAGATATGAGATTTGGATATCACTGTATCGACACCAAGGTCAATTGTGCTGACACTGGCACTGAATTTTGAAATTCCTGAACCTACAATGGCTATATTTTGAAGTATTAAATGTGCCATAAATGCTCCCAACGGTTCTATTATTCAAACATCTATAGAAGGAGTTAGGATTAAAGATTTAGTAGCTGAAAAAATTACATTTATTGTTGTATTGAAAATCAATCATTCGAGTACTCATTCTCATACATATTTACTGCTTCTTCTATCTCCAGCTGAGAAATTACTCTCGCTCATTAATTGCTCATCATTTGTAATATCTTTTAAGAGTGAGTGACATTTATTGTAGTGAGATTTAAGCTGTAAATATTTTCATCTAATGAGAGAAACACTACAACAATCACTGTAAAGAATATAGGCTATGCTTAGCCTACAACAAAGATTGGTTAAGGTTATGATTGACCTGCAACAAATCTGTGTACAGAGGTTTCGATTCTCCCAGTAATAGAATCATTCTAGTGGATTCGAAATTCCCAAGATGCTTGGGGAATGGACGTAGGTCGAGGTAGACCAAACCACTATAAATCGGTTGTATCATTTCTTGCCTTAATCTTTTACTTTTTTGTAACTTTACTTGTTGCTACTACTCATTCTATTTCCACATTAAAAATGTTTTCCAAAAAGGATTTCTAAGTTTGCTAAAATAAACCATTCACCCCATTTGGGTTGATTTTCGGGAAAATAATTGGTATCAGAGCAGGCTTATTTTAAAACTTAAATAGTTTTTTTTTATATAATGATCTATGGCAAACCAACATACCATCTTACTTGAAGGCCAATTGACCTATAGACCACCATTGTTCAATGAGTCTAACTACACATATTAGAAAACCAAGATGACATACTTTATACAGTCGCAAGATATGGCTACTTGGTGAGTGAACACCCACGAGCCTATCACACCTAGCACCACCCAGGAGGGTACCTGCACACCTAAGGAAGAAAAATACTACACTGAAGATGACTAGAATAAGCTACAAATAAATGCTAAAGTAGTCAACTTCTTCTACTGTGCACTAGGACCCGATGAGTTCAATAGAATTCTAGGGTGTGACAATACCAAGGAGATTTGAGATATACTCCAGTTGCCCATGAGGGTATGAACCGCGTAAAGGATAAGAAAGTTGACATGCTTACAAGAGATTACGAATTGTTTAAAATACATGATAGTGAAAGCATCTCGGATATGTTTACTAGATTCAACCCTGTCATTAACAATCAAAAATCTCTTCGTAGAGTGTTTCCAAACGTTGGACTTATCAGGCAGATTTTAAGATATCTACTAAAGGATTGGAGACCGAAGGTGACAGCTATCCGAGAAGCTAAGGATCTCACTACACTCATCCTGGACGAACTTTTGGGTTCTCTCTTAACCCATGAGTTCACATTAAAAGATGTGAAAATAAAGAAGATTGTGGCCTTCAATTCCACACAAGAGGTTGAACAAGAAGCATCGAAGGATAAAGAAAATGATAAAGAGATTACACTTAGTACAAAAAGAGTGGCAAGATTTTTGAGGAAGAAGGACTTTGGAAGAAAGAAGTTCAGCCAGTTCAAGGGTCAGTCAAGCAAAGACTGAAAAGACAAGTAGGAGGAAGTCACTTTCTACAATTTCCATAAACATGGGCACATCAAGCCCGATTTACCACTGCTCTAAAAAGGATAAGAAGAAATATCCCAAAAAGGCCATGAAAGTCACTTGGGATGATTCCGAATCTAGTGAAGAAAAGGAAGACTCAAGTGACAATGAAATGACTAACCTTTTCCTCATGGCACATGACAATGAGGTAAGATTTTCTTTTAGTTTTGATAGTGATACTGAAATTCCATCCATTGAAGAACTTCAAGAAACACTTGTAGATTCTTTATAGGTTATTAAAGAATTAAAACTGAAAAATGTGTCTTACTAAAAGGAAATCACTATTTTGAATTCAAAAATAAATGTTTTGAAAAAAAGATAATGAAGAAAACATTTCCAAAGTCTCAACCGAGCCTTAAAAAAATATTTTCTTGAAACAAAAAGTTGAGGATCTCACCAAAATCATAACCAAATTCATTCAAGGTGAAAAATATTTGGAAATGCTTCTTGGTACCAAATATACTTTTATAAAGAAAGGCATAGGTTTTAATCCAAATGATCCAAAAGCAGTCCACAAAAAATTTGCTGGCAAAAACCCATTACCGAAAGTAAAAACCTGTGATTTATGTGGGAAAGTTGGACACATAATTTTATCTTGTAATTCTAGACTTAAAGGGAACAAATCAACCAAGAAGGTTTGGGTTAGAAAGGGTGATTCTCCATCAAAAGTTCCTAAAAGACCACATACAAGGACAACACACACTCGACAATCTAATTGAAAATTTTCTCACAAACATTCACCTAATGCACAAAGATGTACAAGTCCATATTTTAGTTATATCCATCCTTCAATGCAAGGCATAAACCACTTTTCTAACCCCTATGGACCCAAGATGAGATGGGTACCGACATATGCTACACAAGACTATTTTGCTAACCCCTATGGACCTAAGATGAGATGGGTACCAACATATGGTACACATTACTATTTTGCAGGTGGATACCACCCAAGATAGATGGTGAAAGTACTACTACGAACCATTGAACTAACCTATGGGGGGGAGGGGGAATAGGTTAGATACCGATAAATTAAAATTTTAATTATAAATTATCTAACCTTACCTAATAACAAGTTATGGTTAATAATTATAACATCGACATAAAGGTGTAAATAAGCTATAAACATCCAACGACCATAAGGAGTTACACGATATACGTGGAAATCCTAGGGAAGCTCCCCGGGATGAAAACAACGACACTGACACACGGTGAAAACTATGTACTATAAGCCAAAAGGTTTACAAGATAGACAGACAAGGAAACACCCGTAACTCCAAAGTCGCGATAACTCCCCTCCAAAGTTCTATGAGTATCACCATACTCAATCCAGACAGAGGTCGTGAGTAGCATGACCAAGATGATACATGATGACCGCTAGGACAAAGGCATCTATGGTCATAACTCCAAGTGCAGTCTAGTTACCGATCCTAAGAAAGGTAAGAACTATGACACACCAAAGGGTGGTAACATCGGAGGCTTATCCGGAACTACTAGTCGAGAGGCAAGAGTGTGAGACTATAACAAGTCACACGGTCTCAAGTTACTATAGAGCAAGACAACCGAGCCTAGAGTTATGAAACTAATGCAAGTCTCAAAGCCTACGGTCATCATAACAAGGGATTCCTCAGCCTACCATGCTATGAATGCAATACTCAATATAAGTAAAGTACATGCAATAGCTAGGCAAGATACATAACATAAATCCTAAGGAAATCTACTTAATAGAAACATAGATGAAAATACTAATCACCATGAAAGGGTAGCATTACCTTAGATTATGATGGAACGTAAGACATTGATGTGGGATCAAATGTCTAAGGCTTGAGGAAGGCAAGAGGTAGTAGGGTCTGCTCCTCCATGAGCAAGGCTTGAGGAAGCCAATAGGCAGCAATGAGCCTCTATTAACAGCCCAAAGGTTGGGAGAGGATTCTCAAAAACATAACAATGGGTATGCTGTGTATATATAGAGAAATACACTGGCGCTCGATCGCTCTTCGAGCACGCCGTAGTTGCTAAAACGTGTACAAGCGCTATTCGGGCGTAGTTAAAGATTGACAGGATTTTTCTATCGTGCCAATGAGAATCATTTAGGTTTTACCACTGAGCTCGATCGCTCTTCGGGCATGCCGTTGGTGCTTGGAAAACCCTACTGTCGACAACAAGAATATAAGACATAAAGTAAGACCGCTCGAGCTC
>JAULLH010561933.1:0-10341 GCA_035668455.1 Sarracenia alabamensis | reverse complement strand
CCATCGACTGTGTAGCGTGGAGACATCTTATGAGATTTATGAGTTGTTCCTTGGAGTGATATTCAGTCAAGGCCTGCATGAAGGGAGGCGGATATGATTTTAGGACAGTCGACAGTGACTTGTCGGGACTCTCATCACTCTGGGGGGCTATATTTTCTTCCCTATTATTTTTTATTTCATGCTATAAGTTGTATATATTTAATCATCCGGGCATTCTAATTGATTATCCGATTTGTTGATTTTCATGGAAAATTATTTCAGTGATTGTCTAAATCCCCAAGACATACGAGTTCTAAACCCATGGAAATTATCTGATCTCACATTTGAACTTGATGAATTGTTACTTTGATAAAACATGTGTTTCAATTTGCCCAACACATTTCAATGGACATGTGTTCTGCTTTCTTGGCGTGTTCTTGCTTTGAGATGCTTGTAACACTGATGTTATGGGCTTTTTTCCTTTCCTAGTATCGCTTGTTCTCATTCCCTGCTCTCCTGATGGGAGAAGAGGACAATGAATTCTGTGTTTTTAGGTTTCTCAATTTTTGTTTAATTTGCAGTACGATTTTCAATCCTGGTCAAGTGACCCACAATGGTGTGGAACAACCTCACACGGATTATGAATTTAGTGGAGAGGTATAAAAACCCTACATTTTTTATTTTATTTAGAATGGAAATGCAACCTTAAATGCTTTTTTTTTTTCTTGGAAATGTTAGGTCTTGAATTCTTCTATTGACTGAATTGTTGCTTAGGGTTTAAGAGAAGCAATAAAGAATGGTGACACTTCAGCTGTCAAGGATCTTCTCACTAGAGTACTTTCTTTTATTACTGTTGTTATCTTTCTTGTTTTCATATAATGGTTGTGGGTAACACTCATTGCCAAGCAATCAATGCTTTGGTCAGCTGTATGTGCAGTTGGTCATTTCACTGATTGCCTTGGTAGTAGCCATGGCCTATTGTTACTTAGGCTTGGTGTGTTGCTGATCATTTGGTTGCTTTACTCGTATTTATGTGCAATCTGATCTATTTTCAAATTCGCAGGGTGTGAATGCAAATTACTGTGATAAGCAAGGATCGTCTTTGTTACATCTGGTAGACTCTCTCTCTCTCTCTCTCTCTCTATATCTATCTATCTATCTATCTATCTATATGTATATATATGCTACTACATTTCTAGTGTTTTCAGTACCTGACCATTTCTTTTGAGAAGTTGAGATTTTCTGACTGAATTGAGTGGATGTAGGCAGCACTTTTTAATCGACATGATATAGCTTTTGCTCTCATGGAATATGGAGCTAGTCTGGATTGCAGGAATTCGCAAGGTAATTAATTCTAGACCTGGTTAGATTATCCAGTGTCCGAACTGATCAATTTTTTGACAAATTTGATGGAAGTGTCTCATAAAAGCTTTTCCAAGAGCATCAGTACATTATTTACTTCCCTCATCGGTGACTGTTGCGGTCGCTTGAATGTTAAGGAATGCAAATCAGTGCTTTGATTAACCAAACATCTCTTTCTCTCTCTCTCTCTCTCTCTCTCTCTCTCTCTGACTGATAACATCTTGCTTTAGGGGAAACACCACTGGATTGTGCTCCTGCTACATTGAAATACAAGATGGAAAAGAAGATGGAAGAAAGTGAACAATTGGGACCACGACATTTCATCTGAATTTTAAGACTCTTCCCACTTGTTCGAATCCTTGAATAGTGGTGATTTTTAGCCAGCTTGTGCCAAGTTTTGTAATAATAAAACATACTCATTGGCGATTTCTTGACAAGATGAAAAATTCTTCAGCCAAAGCATTGAAAATTCTACACCAGTTGCAACTGATGAATTCTTATGTAGAAATACTTGTCCATCTAACATTGTACGGCACATGATTTAATGATGCTGTGTGTGGGTTTGAAGGATGTGTCTTTCTTACGTACAGGATTTAGTGATTTTTAGCCAGCTTTTGCCATGTTTTGTAATAATGAAACATACTCGTTGGCGATTTCTTGACAATATGAAAAATTCTTCAGCCAAAGCATTGAAAAGTCTACACCAGTTACAACTGATGAATTCTTATGTAGAAATACTTGTCCGTCTAACATTATAAGGCACAGGATTTAATGATGCTGTGTGTGGGTTTGAAGTTTGTCTTTCTTACGTACAGGATTTAGTATTGCGATTGATGAATTCTTGTGTTGTCATGCATAATAAGATAGTGGATTGTGGCTGGGCTGCTCATCCAAAATGGGTTACGATCAACTGGTTATGAATGGTTGAAAAGATTTTCATAACGCAAATCGCCCCACATGTCAACTTTTAGAGGTTATCACTTAACCCCCAAAATCCAAAAGCAAACAAATACCTCCTAAACTACTGGATATTAAAGTTGCCTTAATGTCATTCAATGTCCAGGCATTAGCATTGTGCAATCTGATCTTGTTTTCTACAAATCAACCCAAGTTGGATTACAGGACAGTTCTGGTTTGCTTTATGCAGGACGTTCTGTAGTTCAGCTACTTCCTTGCATCATCTGGCTTAAGATGCTAAATGCTAATAGCGGCAGCTCGAGCATTGAACAAATAGGTCATAGGGATGAAGTGAAAACATATACTCTTTGTGTGTGTGTGTGTGTGTGTGTGTGTCTCTCTCTCTCTCTTTCTTTACCTTTAAAGTCATAATCGGCATCATAATATCGAAGTTCATTACAGACATTATAAGATTCATCAAGGAGGTGCAATCCAAGAACGTCACAAAAATTACAGCATGTCCATAAATATCATTTGAAGGAGGCACTGTTCCAAATTTTCTCATGCAATGACAATTGGCTTCTAAGCAAATCCTTATGCTTCTCCACCAAGATCATCAATTGAAAATTATAAGGGTAAGCTCGTAGCTGTAGAGATTTCATAACAACGATAATATGCGAACTTCTATTTTGTGGCAATCATAGTTACAAAAACTAACTTTCCTAAGAGTTTTATTTAACAAAACTAACTTTCAGAAGTGTGTGGTATGTGCACACACAATGTCCCTAGCCAGTCTCTGATCCTTCTCCAATCTACACGTGTAAGAACAAGGAACTTGAAATAAAAGATTGATTGTAGTGATAACAATTTTTCCTGCCTCCGTTCTGCTCTCACATTTTTATCCTTTTTTTTTACGGATTTTCTCTGTCCGGTAAGAAATGGGTTTTCTCTGCATTATCATGCATAAAATTTTATGCAAATTTGTTGGTGCATCTGTTTTCAAACGAAAACACATAATACCGTGCTTTTTTGTTTTGTACAAAATCATAATGTGCCTACAAAATTGTTCATTTTTGTTCACTCTGTTGACTTTAAGCGTTTTTGTGTGCCATAAGAAATTTGTGCATTTTTTTTTGTAAAATTGAGACATGCCTACATAATCGTATATTGTCATTCAAAAGCTAGTTGCACCCCGGAAATCACATGCTTTTGTGTTGCATGATAATTTTATGCGCTTTCACACTTGAGTGATTTTTGGGTGCATTTGTTTACAAACAAAGATTCATAGTATCATCATTTTTACCTTTTACAAAAATGCGATGCGTGATCAAAATTATTCATTTTTGTGCACTCCGAACAACTATACATTTTGTTTGAAAAGTTTACACACTCCAAAAATCGTTATTTCCTTCCGCCATGATAATTTATGCATTTTTGTGCACAATTGAGACATGCTTAAATTGAGAAGACCCTACGTCAGCCGAAGGGAGGCAGAGGGAGAGATGGGTCTAGTTATCAGACGACAAAGAAGGATTAGGGCTGAAAACTCTTTGCATTCTTGATGTTTTTGTGACTTGTTTGTTAGTGTTAGTGAGTCTTTTAGCAAGAATAATGTTTTGTGTTGTTAAGCCTTTATTTGGCTTTGTTTTCTGGTTAAGGTTGGTTATGTAAAGACTTGAGGTATGTTCCGTTTATGATTGTATTTTGTTTTTTTTTTTTACACACAATTATTATTCAAGAAAAGAAAGATTTTGTGGAAGCATAAGGTTTTATAGACATATTCTAGAGTCATATCTAGTGCCACGAAATACATTAGTTTTACAAATGAAAACAATACAAAATATTTACAAATATTTACATCCCAAACATAACTATATACATATGCCTTGAAAATCTTTAAGTCAAAACAAAATAACAGTTTCTTCCTTCCGAACCGTCCTAAAGATTCGTGAACACACTTTATCCTGAAATTGCATAACAATAACTTCATAAACGATAAGCTCGTGTAAGTGCACATATATCAATGTTACAAGTTTACCATGGATAACTGGAGTTAAAAACAATGTTAAAAAACCATTTGTGATCTTTCATAATATATATGCATTTATGGTTTTTATGATAGTTTATCTAGTTTTCTCTGTAACATCAGTTAAAGAGAATAATTTTGCTAATTCCGTAGCTCAATGTAACTTTAGTATATAGTCAACAAAATTTTACATCTTTTGGTGCGCACAAGGCTCTACGATGAGTATGAATATAATATCCGTTATTTTAAATAAATTGATTAATTAAATAAATAAAAGTTAAATAATAGAATAGTAGAAAAACTAAAAATAATTACACAACACGAGACTAGAACATTAATGACACAACCACTCGCCGTCGCTCAGGGAGTGAGAGGTAAGACGAGAACACAACGGAGATGGAGAGAGAGAGGGAGAGATGAGAACGTAGTTAAGGCACTGCTCAGGCGATGACTTTGACCGGCGATCGACAGAGAATGACTGAGTGGCAACGAGAACGACTGAGTGACGACTCAATGTCGACGACGGGGACATACGCTGACTTCGATGTCGACGAACGGTTAGGACTCTTTCTTTTACGCTTTGATTCTTTAGATATGATCATATGATTTCTGGTAGCTAGTTTGATGTTGCGATCTCATTCACCAAACCGATTGGGTAATTTGATTTTGCGATTGCGAGTGATTTCTGGTAGTTTGATTTTGATTTCAGTTCGAAAAGTGATTTTGGTGTGATTTTTATATGATTTCGAACAATGATTTCTGTTTGATTTCTGGCAGTAGAGATGATTTTGTATGAATTCTGATTTGAGAAATGGCTTCAGAATCATTTTGGTGTGATTTCTGGTAGTAGAGATGATTTCTGGTACATGAGTACCAGAGATGATTTGTGTGATTTCGAATAGATCTACAATGATTTTTGTTTCATTTCGAACGGTTTCATTTCTGGTACTTGGTTTCTCTTTCGGTTAGCACTCTTTTTTTCACTTTTTGAATCTTTGATTCTTTACTTGGTTTCGGACCTTTCGGTTAAGTAGCACTCTTTCTGATCTTTTTCTATTTCCAGAAAGAGAAAACCAAAAAAAAAAAAAAAACTTTTCCAAAACGATCACTTGATAGAAAAAGAAAAGAAAAAGATCATTCTATTTTTTGTATGCGTGTTAAGTAGTTGCAAGAAAATTCTCATACCGTACCGTATGAATTTTCTTTATCTAGGTGTCTTCAGGTATTATATATTTTAGTATAGATTTTTACCTTTGACTCCATTATTCTTGCTAAAAGCATCAAAGTTATTGCTAGTTCTGTTTTTGGATGTTGATATGCTCCCATAGAATTTGTGCATTGTTTGGGTGAACTAGGAGAAGTAGAATTGCACTTCAGCTGTTTGTTAGAAGTTCTCTGTCATTGCTTAGTTGATGTTGGGAAAATAATTTCAGCAAACATTTAAAATAGGCGGTTGAAAATTTAAACTTAGTTTATATTCCTTCGAGGAAAGCATTAATCGTGGAAAATATGATCTAAGTTTATAACTACACCTTTTTCTGAATTTGATCGATCCATACAATCATACAAAATTTTTAAACTATGAAAACTCGTTGTGGTCAACCGTAATAAAGGAAAATTCTAAGAATGAATATTTTGGTTTTTTTTTACTTATCATGAATATTTATATTTTTGTGCCGCCTCTTAATGGAATTCTTGGCTCCGCCACTGTTTGTAAGTGTTTGCTGTTTTTATAATTTAATTTGACCTAAAAATATCTTTATTTAAAATTTTGTTGGATTGTAGTTAAACTCTAATTAACTGGTAAAAGAAGCTACAGTTAGTTAATTACACTGCTGGATTATTTCCATGTGCACGTGGTAACTATAGATATAGGCATGTAAATAGAAAAAAAAAATACAAATAATATATTTGTGCCTAAAGAAAAAAATAACAAATTAAAGAAAGGGGGAAAGTAAAGTAACAAAAGAAGAGAAAAACCAACCGAGCGTTTGGATACAGTGAGTGTATCACTGATACATATGTATCAATATATCAGTGATACACTATGTATCACTGATACAAAATATATCAGTGATACACTATATATCACTGATACACTATGTATTACTGATACAAAATATATCAGTGATACACCATTGTGTATCAGTGATACACTATGTATCACTGATTCAAAATGTATTAGTGATACACCATTGTGTATCAGTGATGCATTCACTGATATAGTGATATAGTGAGAGTATCAGTGAGTGTATCACTGAAACAGTGATACATATGTATAAGTGATACACTATGTATCACTGATGCTCTCACTGTATCACTGTATCCGTGAGTGTATCACTACATAGTGTATCATTGATACAGTGATACACTATGTATCACTGATACATAGTGATACACAATGTATCAGTGATACATTGTGTGTATCACTGATACACCACTCTGTATTACTCATACAAATAACAAGACAAGACAAATTACATATGTGACATGAATAACTTAACCTCATACCTTGATTTACATCTTTTGATGTTGCAGCCAGTAGAAACACCTTTATATGTTTTTTTTAGGAAATGTCTCATCTATGAATAAGAATGGATGGCAATGATTAAGAATTTGATAGCATATCAACCACAATACATTAGATGATATTGCTTTTGATCAAGCATTCGCTCTTGGCAATCTGATTAGACACTCCTTTTTAACGGTACCATGAACAACATAGATTTACTAGCAAAGTCAATGTTAATGGAAACTTAAGGTTTGTAATTGGACAGCTACCCCACACAAAGACTGCTAATAATCAAGCAACTACACAATAACTGATAATCGAGTAATTATAAATTGAAAAAATCATCACGCTGCTCATAATCACGTATTTATGACTTCGGTTGAAAATAAAAACCATCAACAGGAAAAGAAAAGGCAAAATGAACAACAAATACCCAGAGAATAACTAACATGAAACATTTCTGTGATCTCAGCCATACACTGTTATCTTTTATGTAGTTTAATTGCCAAAGAAGAAGAAGAAGGAGGAGGAGGAGGAGGAGGAGGAGAAAAACTACATGTATCATTTCTGTGATCTCAGCTATACGCTGTTGTCTTCTGCGTAGTTCCAATGCCAAAGCATCAACCACCCCATCAGAAGCTGGTCCAGGTACAGATGCATTCAAAGCTGTTGCCATTAACAATAAAACCTGCACGGACATTAGATCTATAATACGGTATACAGGGAAAATATTAAATCATGACAGGTAGAAGGGAGTAGCATACAGTGAAAATAAAATAGTACTTTCTAGTCTTTCTTATAGAAAAGATAACATAAAATGTTCAGTTTCTATGAATTAACCAGAAAAACATGTATAATGGATCTATACTGGAGCTTAATTGTGAAATATATTTTGGGATAAGATTCTCTTGAAATCAAACACATATATCATAACAACTCTCTCCAGGAGATCTTTTGAATGCACAAGAGGAAGTTCAAAAGCAGAGAATAAGGAATGCAATGTCTCTGATGTCTACAACCATTAATCAAGTCTTGTGTCAATGGATGTTGTGTCATGCCAAACAATAAAAATAAGGGTCGAAATCCATTCAAATCACATTTCATCAGCATCAGTCACGTGCTTCATCTTCTCGTCGTAAATCTTTAGGAAATTTTGTTTCAAATGGAAGCAACTAAGAAGTTCCATTTTTTATGCATCCAGAAGAAGGGTTGGCAAAGGGAAAAGGCGGGAAGCAGCAATGTTATCCTTCAAGAATATTCAGGGACCTATTGGCTTAGACTTGAAAATCATACCATCAACTTCATGAACTGTTAGTGGATAATTCTCTCTCTTTTTTCAACAATAAAATAAGAATATTATTTGGTAGACAAGAAGATTACAAGAGGGGGAACTAGAAGTCTGCCAAATAGAATATAAAAGAAAGAAAGAGAACAGTGGAAAAATACAAATCATCTTCACAATACAAAACACAAACCACCCTCCAATGTCAAAAATCCAAAACAACAGAATCCCCTCAAGGAAAAAAAAAAGAAAAAAAAAAAAAGGAGAAACGGATGCTCAAAAAGATGACAAATAATACACCATCTTAAATACCCTGGGCATTGTGTTCCAACCAAATAACCCAAAAGATAGAGAACAGAACAAAATTCCACAAGATTTTCCACTCTTGTTAGATCCAAAACACTAAATATCATATGAGAACAAGCTGGAGTAACACAACTAGAATCCACCATCTAAATAAATGATGCCTCATGTCATACATCAAAGCCAAAAGTGAATGCAAAATAAATGATCCAAGGATTCCTCACTCCTCCTAAACATGATATACCATTGAGGACAAAGGTAACGAATAAGTCTCCTACATTGAAAAAGGTCATTAGTCATGAGACTTCTATTGCAAAAAACAGAGGCAGTTACCTGTATGACCACAGCATTCCTCATATGCAAATAAAGAACAAGGACACCAAAGCCACTCATATATATGTTGTCTATGGGTGGGTCGAGATGAATAGGCTGGTAGAGGGAGCCTTCTGGGAAGTATAATGGACACAAAGAGTAAAAGTTAATGCGGTCCTAGGAGGGGGAAAAGGCACAGAGCAAAAATGGAAATTTTGTACTCACACCAAAGTCTCTTCTAAGGAGATCGAGGCTCTCTATTTGTAAATAGGTTAGGTCATGGATGCCAAAGTATTCACACGTGTCGAGGTCATGTGCTTGAGGTACTGGCTCTGCATAGTTTGGCCGAGGTGAAAGTCTCCAGGAGATAGGATGAGACAAGCACCTTGATAAATCTGACAACAAATTCATAGAACACCAAAGATGATGCATAAGGATCATGGATTGCCTTTTGTGTAGAGCACTGCAACGCCAACTCTAAAGATGTCCATTGGTTGTTCCATGGAATCAACTAACATTATAGAATCAAGATGCTATTGGAGAACAAAGTTTAAAACACTATAGCAAGCTTGCATAGAAAGCCACACAGGTGATCTGATGGAGTCAGAGCATACTAGTGCTAGAGACGGGCATGCCTGGTAAGACTGTGGGGCATGAGGCCCAAAAAACCCTTGTGAAAGTTTAGATGTTGCCTCTTACCCAAAATAAAAGGCCTTAACAAACTCAGTCATCACCCCGCTGCTAAAGAGACTAAAATTGCAAAGAACAATGGCCTCCAGAATCTTCCTACTCTGCTTGCTAGAATTTTCTCTGGAAGAAGACGCAAAACTCCCTTCCTAACCTCACCGAAAAACAAGAAATCCTAGGAAACAACAACAAAGTTAAACCTCCTCTGAATTTACATTGTGAGCAAGCATCCCATAAGCTTGGACAAGATAATTCATCAAAAAAAGAAAGAATTTCCTTCACAATCTCTACTATGAGAGAACCTATTAGACAAAACAAAATCAAAAAGTTTGCAGAAGACAAATCACAAAAAGAGGAAGACTTGCCTTAGTACTCTTTGCTAACAGAAAAAGGTAATCCGCCAACGGGAAGATCCAACCACTTGCCCACATCCACCTTCAAAGGGCAGGAGCCCATTAGTTCCCAATTCGAAGTTCATATTTAAAGTCTCACCCTTGCTGGTCTCGTTGAAGCTCACCACCTAAGACCCCCAAGGTGAGCAACTATCACCCCCTTGTATTCTCCTCAAAGCTACACCTGAGAGCAAGCTTCCACAGCCCCCCCCACCTCTAGTCTCCTCGAAACTAGAGCTCGCCTCGAAAGTGCTCCTCGCCTTCAAAGGAAGGCATCTCCTGTCCGGTAGAACAAATCTCTCTCTCTCTCTCTCTCTCTCTCTCTCTCTCTCTCTCTCTCTAGGGTTGTGCAATAACCTGCTCAACTGTTCCACACTGATCCACTAAGGTTGTTCAAAACAATGATGGCAAATTGGGTGGGTTATACATAATATAAGCAGATTGGTTATGGATAGCGGTTTCACAAATTCCATTCGCCATATAAACCGCACCGCCTGCTAATATGCTTTACTAATTGTTTATAATAGTTTCCTACTTTACCTAGAGGTTCTCTCTCTCTACGATTAACTGATTTTGTAATTAGCTAATT
>JAULLH010561825.1:0-10346 GCA_035668455.1 Sarracenia alabamensis | reverse complement strand
CAAAAATACTACAAAAACACATATTAGATAACAAAAAGGGACTAACTCAGTGTAAATTAACGGGTCTAAATCGTCACTTTTGAGTGCCAATCAATAGGATAGTTCATAAATAGTATATTCCGTACCTCAAACCCCAAGAATGTGGAGAAGAAAGCCAAAACCGAAACCCTAGCTTGCCAAGGATGAAAGTCCAAAATGTAGCCCGGTGGATGGATGGAAAAGAACCTCCTAATCAACTTTCTAACCTTGGATCTTCAAGCAAATCATTTCCAAAGCCTCCAAATCAAGCCCTAGAATGAGCCATGTTTGTTTTAGAGAGAGGGAGGAGAAAAAGGGAGAATGGAAATTATTAAAAAAGCTAAATCCCGACGCCTCTTAAAAAGCCTGTTCTGATACACAGCTCGAGCGACATCCCCTCTGCTCGAGCGATCTTTAGCTGATGGTTCAGGCGAGAAAATTGATAAAATCAATTCAAAATTCGGTTCACTTTTCTTGAAAATTAACGTACTATCTTAAGAAAAATACAATCTATCGAGCCATAACCTTGAAGATCCAAGGTTAGAAAGTTGATTGGGCTTTTTAAGAGGCGTCGACCCCTTTTCTCAAGAGGTTTTGATGAACTGATTAATAGCCACTGTCAAACAAGGTTTATCTAACTTTAAAACCAAGCTTTCTAAATCGATTGAAAAGGAAGGGGGCCGAGTCCTCACATACATTGCTATGATATCAATTTTGTCACAACCCATTTTTTCTTTGAATGGCATATGTGATCGGCTTCCATCATTCCACCAAAAGCCTCTATTTTTTTTTTCTCTTAAAGTTTTTTTATTTAAAAAAAAACATTATTTAGGAATATTTTGTAGAAGCATAAAATTTTTTAAACATATTCTGAGCTATTAGTCGTGTTACAACATACAGTTATTACAACCATTTGTTAAATAAACTCACAATCTGGGTTATACAAAAACACACATTATTGAAAAGAAAATTTGGAACATTTAATAAGTCATGCTTAAAACTACTTGCTTTCATTTGGCCAAACGCTTTGTTGCTTTTATAACAAATATGGCAATATCCAATACTTTCTTTTTGAAAACATGAGTTTCACCTAAATAGAAAACGTTATTAGCATGCTAATGTGAGAACACACATATATATATATATATATATATATATGTTAAATTAAATTTTCATTTTGAAGGATAGTATTAAACAATTCCGATCAATCAATTTAGGGAGCAGACCTATATTTCCTCTGGGAATGATCAATTCGTAGTCACATGGGTTGAGTCTATACTCATTTTACATTCACCAGTATCTTTAACATTCCTCAATGACTGAAATCCCATTTAAATCATTATCTATCCATACTTTTTAATATTCAGTTTTCAACTGTTATTTTCCATAACCAAGGATCATCATCATTTTCTATGCTAACTAACATACTTGAATCATACACCAATTAAACAAAAACACAATTTAACCCCGCTATTAATTGATTCACCTTCTAGCCGTTATACAAAAAGTCCATAATTTCATAGATGTCTTGGTAATTTTATTCTAAGAAAACACATTCAAATAACAACTAGGGAAAGAAATTTAATATATAAATAATTTACTTTTAGTTGTTAATTAATATATTTTATATGAAATCGTGTTTTACATATTAATTACACATTTTAATTCTTTGATTTTAGTTTTACAATTTACTTATTCCAACTATTAGTTTATACCAATTGTACACACCACTTGTGGTTCAATAATATTTTAATTCAACATACTATTGATCATATCTACAAGTAACCCAAGATGATTTCAATAAAACAAATGATCATGATATATTAACCAATAATAAGTTGAACATATTATTATTAGCAAAATCTGTATTTTTTATTCTAACCTACACACTAATCGTCACATATTTTACAAATAATAAAAATATTACGAGTCTACATACTGGTGTAAAATGTCATACCGATTTCAATATTCAACTATTAAAACAAGAAGTTCTTATGGTTGTATACTAAAAATCATGACTTTAGGTTTTAGTATTTGTTTTTATTTTTTTTTAATAAAAACGATTTATCCATTTTATTGAGAATCCTAATGAACAACGAATACCTTTCATTATATAATTAGTATTATGCATATGTGTCTTTTATTCTATATAGGAGTTAATCGGTATGTAGAGTTTGACTTACACACGAAAGACCAGATTATCGGTTCTTGTACAATATAAGTTTTTGGTTCACAGCTTAGATAGAATTGGACACACCATCGGTACGGCTGTAGGACATAGTTTTAGTAGACCTGTTTTGGTTACGGGCAACAGATAATAGCCTCGTTTATTGTCCCGACTCACAGTGCTAGTACATTAGTTGTATTGAACAAGACAAGGTTGTGATAACTAATTTTATACTGACTATATAAATTAATTTACAGCACATGGTTATTATGAGTACTTATACTCCTAATCATAAAATAATTATTATACTCCTAATCATAAAATAATTATTAGACACATATTTAATATGCTGTTTGATTCATTAGAGAGTGCAATCTTTTATTGGTCGATAATATCAGTGAGTTGGATAATGGTATTATTTATATATGGTTGATATTAATTATTAACGGAATCCACGTCCTGAAATATAGGGATTGATGATACTCCCTTAAGGAAACTTATAAGTTTTGATCGTGTCAAACCCTGTAAGTAGATTTAATATCCGACATATCAAATAAGTTAAGTGGAAGGTCTTAAGGATTTTTCGAAGATGTCGATTAAATAAAATTGTCAGTAATTAATCGATAGTTATCTATAATCTTAATGTGGAGGAGAATAATAAGCATTTAATAATAGGAGCTCAAATAATTCAGTTTTAAGAATAATGTCGGGAGTATAATTATCACTATTTAGTGGAATAAATAATAATTTATGTAATTAAATATTAATTCTGGATTGAATTTACATAAGAAACACACGTCTTATTTACTGCTTAGTTCCCTACTGTAACCCTATATAAACGTAATTATAAACTCTTATTGCCTACAGTTCATAATTTTTATATATTTTGGGAGGTTTGGCTTTTCACATACATTGTGAGATTCTTAAAGTATAACCAGTTCAGATTTTGAACACGGAGAACAAAACCCACACTTTGATTTTGTTCTTGGCCTTCAGGAATACAGTAGAGGATCTAAGTTACAACGAAGATTGCTAGTTAATTACCGTGTTGATCTTCTAATCAAATTTTGTTACCGAAATTGAAATCAAACCAGAGAGATTTCGAAGCAAAAATTGTTTTATGACTTCAGGAGTATTGTGTTTAATTTCTAATTGTCTGATATCAATAAATTTTAATCTGAAGCCTGTTTTGACGTTTGCCTGTTCAAAATTTTTGATATGATTCATATATACTATCATCGCAATCATCGAGATTCAAGTCCCGAATTAGAGCCATTTTTGATACTGTATATGAATTAAATCAGGATTCGGATAAATTTAGAATTGCGTTAACTTGGTTTTGCAGGAAAACTAATCCCGGCTTTAATGGTCAATATTTTGAATGTTTGATTGCATGATTTATTGATTATTAATTAATTAAATTTTTCATGATTTCTTTGATCATGGTAATGTGATTATGAGCTCTTCGGGAATATAGGAATTTATGCATTTTTTTATTCATAAAATTCTTGTTAATTTATTATCATCGAAATTCGATCGAAGAACAAAGAACTTGTAAATCATGTGTAATAGCAGTGTAGGCGCGACGGGTGTGACTGAAGTATTTGGATATTTAACGCCCCAAATCTGACGTACTAGGAGATACTAACATACAAACCTAAAGCCTAAAAGAATAAGTCGAAACCGAAAATAAGCTAAAGTTTTGAAAAACGTCCAATTTCTTTTAAGCAATAACTGTGCAAAAGCTAAGCAAGATGGGCCATTTTAGTATAAAGGAAATGCATAAGATGAGCTCAAAATAAGTCCCAAAGGTTGGCAAATATTCCCTGATTTTTTTTTTAAAATGAATAATTTTTGTATACCTGAAAATAGGGGGTCCGCTCGAGCGGACCTTCCACCGCTAGAGCGGTGTCAGTCAGAAAGTGACTTTTTGCACAGAAACTGCGATATACTTTTTAACTTCAAAATTATTATTTTTTGCATCAAACAGCAGTAAACATGTTTACCTAACATGAGAAGGCTAGTAGAAAAACTTGCAATCCAAATTCTCAAATTAATACTTGAAAACCGTTTTTTCCAAAATCAAAAACCCTTAACTAGCATGCTTTTTTGACGAACTTTTCGAATAGCCAAACAGCCCCCAATTTTTCCATCAGGTACATCGACCTCACTACAAATAGTAGATGTACAAGAAAAAAATACTAAATAAGAAATCTAAGGCTCGAAGGCCCGAAAACCTGAAGCTTAAATATATGAGGTACATAATTGGAAACTTAGAAATTAAATGTATTCGCAAAACATGCTAAGTGTCAAAATCATGCTATCACAATATACATAAGTCCCAAACATAAGTACAATGCATACAGAGGTCCTCCACAATGTCCAAGCGTATCCGTAGCTCAGTCCACGATGCCTTTACCTAGATTACATGCGTGTTGTCAGAGACAATGTGAGCACAAGGTTCGTAGGAAACAAGCTATACAGAAACTAAACATGCCTTATGAGGATAACATGCGATATGCAAATACAGATAACTTAACTGAAAGCAAAGGCATTTGGTGTAACAAGCAGTTGCCACATTCTCAAGTACTGAAGAACTGTATAGTTCATAAGCAAACATGAACATCAACGTGTAAAAGGGAACATGTAAGAGGTAGCACATAACATGTATAGTACTCATATCACACCTCACATACTACTTTACATAGTAGCATTATCATGGTCCATCTCTGAAATGCCATTAGGCATGATAACGTAATCATGGTCTAACTTCGAAATATATACCATGGAACATGGTAACAATGTCATGGTCCAACTTCGAGGAAATATACCATTGAACATGGTAATAGTATCATGGTCTAACTCTGAAAAATGCACCATTAAACATGAAAAATGTTGATGGCAAAACAACCAAGAGGCATTTGAAGAGCAGGACATTACAACTTCTTTAAGATACAAAGAACCAATGAGAGTTAATGGTAACCCAAAGTACTACCATAGTTAAAGTGCTATTATAACAATCTATGGTATAACAAACCCAATGATATCAAGGTAATATCCACCGATAGTGCACATGGACCACCGGTATACCTTCATAATAATCAAAGCAATAACAAGAATAAAGGTCTAATCTGAAACTAACCTATACTCAAGTAAGATGCCATGATTGTAACTCCTAATATAGGCATGAATTATGATAGTCCAGTTCAAAGCATAGGTTTGAAATAGTGCTAAATCAACATTGAATCATAAGGTTTGCTAAAAGCCCGATTTAGTATGAAAGGTTATGATTTAATCGCACATTCGGCTAAGTTGTTTTTCACTCAAAATCAGTTAAGTTCCCTAAAAGCCTCACATTAGAACCATAAGGTTCTTTACTCACTAATTTCACGAAAAGCTAACTTGTTTTTAGAAAAAACCACTCAAAAGCCCGTTTTTCCCAAAACCTTATTTTCGCCCAAATAGAGCCCCAAACAATTTGTACATGATTGTTGCTATGGTCGTCCGTTTTACGATCCGAAAACATCGGCAAGCAACAATCTTGGTACATATAGAGGAAAAGTAAACACTTTTCAAAAATCGACATTTTAAACCAGTTAAAAGTTGATATCTGCGAATCTCGCATTGTACACATTTTGAGCATCAAGCATGCAGTAAAAAATATAAAAAGATACATTCATGCTAATCATGATAAGAATCAATAAAAGCTAAAATATTCCCGAAAACCCCTCGCCCCGGGTTCCGCAATCAATGAAATAAGCTAACAAAGCATGATTTCAAGCATATCAAGCATAAATAGTCGAAATTAACCTTGCATATAATAGGTAAAGTTCAAGAGTAGGTTGATTCCCACTTCCTATGAAGATCCAAAGGAGAAAATACCAAAACCAAGGTAGGCTGAGATGGCGAAAACCGAAATTGATCTGATGAACGCGTAGCCCTCATCCTCCTCATTAAACGTATGGTCCCGGAATCCAAGCCAAGGCCTCAAGAACCACGAACACCCAAGCCCTATCTCCTTCAGCAATATTCTAGACAGAAGGGAGAGCAAAAAGACTTAAAAACTTATCTTCCAAATCAAAGAAACCCGTAGCCTCTAAAGGATGAAATAAAGGGGACCGCTCGAGTGGTCCCTAGCTCGCTCGAGCGAACTTCAGCTGGGATCGAGGCTCAAAAAACGATGCAAAATGATTCAAGTTTCAGTCCAAACACCTCGAAACTTTCCAGTATCTAACTCTCATAACCATAAAAGGGTTAAGTCGAGAACTCATGAGGAACGAATCCAAATTTAAAATACCACCAACGAACAAGTACTTTAAGTTAGGAGACCGAACCTCCAAACCGAATGTAAAACGAAGGTCAGACTCTCACAGGATAGCTGTAAATTATTATTTTTACAGATTCATAAACTATCAAGATTATAGGAAATCTTGGATGAATACAAGAGATTATTCTGGATAATCACAAATATTTTGTACTTATTAAGATTACAGGAAATGTTGGATGAATACAAGAGAATATCTTGGATAATCACAGATATTATATACCTATCAGGATTATAGGAAATATTGGTGAATATGAACTCTTTAAATCAAATAGTTATAACATTGAGTTTACTTCTCTTCCATTCTTGTATTATCTCGTTTAGAATGAGTATTCCGTATAGGATTTGCTTGCCTTGTACAAAGGAAGTTTGCTTCTCATCTATGACCAGGTGAATCACATCTTTGAGCCTATTTGCAAGACACTTAGACATGATTTTCTAAGAAGCAAATACTAAGCTTATTGGTTTGTACTCAGAGAATACTTTTGGGTAATTGAGTTTGGGGATCAAAACAATAAAAAATGCATTTAGAGCCTTCAAAATATTACCATTACCTTACAATTTTGCGATGAAATTTATCACATCCTTCCTCATAATGGCCTAAAATCTCTTTATGAACTTGAAATTGAGGCCATTAGGTCTTAGGGCCTTAGTGCTGCCATAGGATTTGATGGCCCTCTATACCTCCTCTTCAGTAATTGTTGCTTCAAGCTCAATAGCCACATGTTCTGGTATGGTTTTCAGAGTATGTCCTTCCCATTAAGGCCTTCTTTTAAAGGTTCTTTGTAGACCTTGGAAAAGAAAGTGCCTGTTCCACCTTTAATCTCTTCAGGATTGGTCAATGTCACCCAATAATTTTGGATTTAGCCTATATGGTTTCTCCTCCCTCTTCTGGATGCTGTGATGTGGAAAAAAGTTGTGTTTTTGTCTCCTAGCTTAATCCAATTGAGTCTTGATTTTTTCCTCCATAGAATTTCTGCTCTCCTATGCATAACCCATACCTTTGCCCTTAATTCCTTCCTATTTATGGTTTCAATGCTAGCCAAGGGTCTAAGCTCTTTAGTAAAGTCCAGTTGGTTAGCTTAGTCCTCTAGGGATTTGGTTAACTCCTCAATATTGCCAAACACATATATATTCCAAGTCTTAATAGCTATCTTTAGGTTTTGGATTCTGTGATGTAGGGTGTAACCAACCCATCTCCCAGGTGGTACCTTGTCCCAATTGAGTTTAATGAGCTCCTTGAATGATTTCTCTTCCGACCATACATTGATGAATCTGAATAGCCTAGGTTTCTTGTCCAATTCTTCATCTGAAATCATTACTAGGCAGTGATCAAACATGACCCTAGGTAAGCCCCACTGTTGGAATTTAAACTTTTGTAACCATTGGACATCACATAGGAACCTTGTAATTATAGCTACGAATCACTTATCTAAACCTAAATGGGGGGTGATTAGGTTTATTACCGATACAATTAAAATTAGTCCGATTAACGTATAAAATTAATCTTTGACCATAACAAACTAGTGAGTTAATACAACCGGAAAAAATAAAATTAACCTCAATCCAACAACAACCAAAAAATTAACACACACGATTTTACGTAAAAACCATAGGGTAAATCTCTGGGATGAAAACCACGGTATCAACACACAAATATATCTCACTACAAATCAAGAAGGTTATCAAAATATAAGAAAAGGACTTATACTCATATACCCCATGGACGCCTAACTCCGGTATAATTGATGCAGCTCCCTGAGCGCCTTCCTTGATCCTGTAGTGTCCATGGGAGCCATTAGGGTGAAGGGAGACCTAGAGAGAAGGTGGAGTTGGAGCAAAAACGTAGCTGGTTCTCTTGAAGTGAAGGCTTAACCCTAGCTGTCATTAAGTTACGTTTATTTAGAAAAACACACTGACGCTAGAGCGCTCTTCGAGAATGCCGCGAGCGTGTGATGGCGCTCGAGCATAGTTAAAGATTATAGGCTTTTTCTATCCATACCAATGGGAGTTGATCAGGGCTTCAATGGTGAGCTCGAGCGCTCTACAGGCGCTTAAAAAACCCAACTCTCAGCAAAGAGAAATAAGATATTAATTAGAGGCGCTCGAGCGCTCTACGGGCGCTTCAATATCTTAACTCTCCCTAAACGAGAAAGGCACAAATAATATTGGCCACTCGAGCGCTCTTTGAACGCTCGAAAGCGCTTGATGGTGCTCGCGCCCCTTTTGCACGCTAGTGCCTAGAAATCATAGTATAACCATACTTTCTCTAAGACAACAAGAAACACAAACTACCTTAAGGCATATGATATAATGAATGAGATATGCATATGGATATGTGTATGTGAGTGCCATATACCTTGTATAAGATTTAGAGTGGGCCTACTAATTGTGAATTGAACGGAGAATATAGACCCAAACACCCGAAACCCTAAATCCAAAATCAAAGGTATAGACACAATGGTTTTATACTTAACCCGAGAATAACCAAATATACTAACAATCTCCCGCTTTGGTATTTTCGGGACAAAACCATTAAGACAAACAAACCTATACAAGAAAAGGAATCTATGAGAATACATGAGAATCATCAACTCACTTATACTCGAGACCCTAATTTAAACTGTAAGGCTTGGATAAGCACTATGTATCTGCTCACTGCACAGAAACCAACGTAAAACATATATGTGATATAATAATAAAATATAATTACAGGTTAAAAGTAATCATGGTAGAGAAAAGTTACAGGTATTAAAATCATGTGTTAAGATAAAATAGATAGTAGACCAGTGAAGCAAGCACTAGTAAAGCAAGCGTACACTACGTTTACACGCATGAAACTAGAAACATTATCTACATAAACACTAAACATTACTTCTCTCCATTTTTGACCCTGGAAAGGCAAAGGGGTAAGGGACAGAGCAAAGATAAGGAAGAAAAAAAAGAATTAATCTTCGCCATCCTTTGTCAATGAAGAAGTAGAGTCATCGTTGCGTCTGTCAGGACGAGCAAGATTTGCCACTTGCACGACTATAGTGGACATGCCCTGTATAACAGTGTTGTTGCTGGCAGATAGGGTATGGAGCTGCTATCGAAAGAGAATCATGATTCGATCAATGGACACAAAATGATTCTCAAACCAGGCTATCATCTGGGTTTGTGTAGCGACATGAAAAAGGATCTGACTCTGGATATCATCTAGTGGAGCAGTACGTACGAATGGGTCAACAGGGATGTCCGGCATGGAAGGGAGAGATGGAGCCTCATTAGGAGGTTGTGTAGAAGAGACAGGGGAATCTGTGGGAGGATCAGGATGTCTAGTCACATGAATATGAGTAGACGAGTCAGCATCAGGAGCAACTACAGCTTCCATGTGACGGAGCTGGTGACTAGTGGGGTCAATGATAGAAGCGACTATGCAGTGGAGTATCCGATAATGTGGAGTAAGATGAATGTTTCTCTCAATGAGGACTCCTCGCTTAGCTATTACACTATACGACGTCTTGGTGGAGTCAGTAGGGAAGCTAGTGAAAGGCAGAGATGAGGGCCGCTTCGAACTGTGTAATCGACCCTCGTTGTTCGAAGAGCCTCACCCTTCGACTAGAAAGACAAAGAGGCCCAGCAGGGGGGAACCCATAATTAATATAAAGAGGGATACCAGAAACGGTATAGAGGCGAGAGCCGTACCGAGAAGAACTGGAGACCGATGTGGGACATAAGCCATAGAAAGAATAGAAACGACGACAACGGAGAGGTGAACGAGCCTTATATATGAGAGGTCCAAAGATGTGGAGGAGATCAACAGGAAATAATTTAGAAACGAGGGTTTCAATTTAT
>JAULLH010561715.1:0-10349 GCA_035668455.1 Sarracenia alabamensis | reverse complement strand
GAGAGAGAGAGAGAGAGAGAGAGAGAGAGAGAGAGAGAGAGAGAGAGAGAGAGAGAGAGAGAGAGAGAGAGAGACGTGGTACATTTGAGTAGCCAAGAATTTGTGGTATTCTAGAGTTTGGATTTCTAGAAGAGCAATGCCGGTGGAGATTTCTACAACATTCTCGGTAGCCGACGAATTGCTCTTATGAAAATTGCATTTTGTCGGACTCGATTTGATTCAATTTCGTTCTGATTTTACATAATTTCAGATTGTGTAATTACATTATGGATCAATAATATACTTGTTTTGGATTCGAATTGTACCATGATTGACCAACAATCTTAAGAGCAAGTCGGTTCTGGATCCTCCAAATTCAATAATATTAGAATAATCACAACAGATCCGGATTATTCAATGGTGAGGAAGAGAAAGTCAAACTATTTTAAAATTCTGTTTGGATTATTTTAATGTTTTACTGATAATAATATGTTTGGACTAGATTAGATTATTATTATTAGAAACTTAGTTCAGAATATGACAAAGAAATACGGGACTTATTATCCATAACAGTTCTGACCCGAATCCAGAATTATGTATTCTAATATATAGTTACAAAGAATTCTGTTCTTCTATTTTACAAGAATAACATTATTCTAACAGTTATAAAGAATTTCTGATAACACTTATTATCATCAAAAAATTAGTTAGGATAATATGGAAAACGTATTAAAACTGATAACTGTTATGAAGCTAGGCTAGTTATGATTATCCGAAACTGTTATGAGTAAGATCCTCCAAATTGTTATGAAGATAAATGCTTACAACAGTTTGTATAATCAAAACTAATTTTCAATGCTGATAATAAAAACTGATTATGTAAATTGATTATAAAATGCCACATATACAATTATGTTAATATGGAAAAACTTATGTCAATTTTTCATAAGTCAGTCGTGCGCGACTTGACGCTTGATAGAGATCCGATCGGCTAAGGCCGTAGGCTACTGTGCGTGGCTGCCCTCAGACTCACACCTAGGGGCGCTGCCCCTAAGAACCCCGTTAGGGGCACGAACCCCTGGAACCCCCGCTATGGGGCGCCCCCCTTGGGACCCCGCTTCACATTATTCCTAGCGGGTGATAGATCATATTTGAGAAATTAAGTTTAGATTGTTAATTTATTCTTATTGTTGGCACTATAAAGATCTAATATGTGAATTGATCTTATTTTAGGAAATATGTTGACTGATAATCAAGCTGCTTTTATACCTAGTGTTACTACAATTCCATTGTTTCAGGTGGATAAGTTGGAAATGTTTGGAGGAGGAGCGGATTTTAAGAGATGGCAATAGAAAATGATGTTTTATCTTAGCACCTTAAATCTGGCTAGATGCCTAGCTGAGGAAGCCCCGTCTGCTGATGATAATGCAAACACTCAGAAAGTAATGGTAGTAGATAATTCGAAGAATGCTGATTATCTGTGCAAAAACTATATTCTGAATGCTTTAGATGATTCATTGTACTCTGTGTTCAATGAGGCAAAAACTCCTAAGGAATTATTGGAGTCCTTAGATCCAAAGTAAAAATTAAGGGTGTCAGGTCTAAGAAATTCATTGTGGGCCGGTTCATTGATTATGTGATAAAAGGATCAAAACCTGGATGGTTTAAGTCCAAGAGTTTCAAATTCTGATCAGTGAGATCAAAGCAAAAGGGATGTTATTGAGTGAGGCATTCCTAGTGGCGGTAGTCATCCACATGCTTCTTGAAACATGAAAGGAATTCAAGAGCTATCTAATGTTCAAGAATAAGGAGATGACTCTGGAGGCTCTATTATTCAAACTTAATGTTGAAGAAAAGAATTGAGCAAGGAGCAAAAGTGCTAAGTTCAAATCCAACATGACCAATGTGATGGAGTATGGAAACTCTTCTGGTGGGAAAAAAAATACGAATGACAGGTGTGCCCAAACACGGTCAGACAAGAAAGATGGTCGAAAGAAAGACTATCTAGGACCATAAGGTCGTATTGTCAAGAAGCAGAATGAGAAATTTCAAAGAAAATACTTTAATTGTGATAAGTTTGGGAATCGTGCTTCAGAGTGCATGAAGGCAAAGAATCCCTAAGCTCAAACTCATATGGCAGAGGCAACTGCAGATGCCTCAAATATTGATCTCTCGACCATGATTTGTAAATTGAACTTGCTAGGCGCCAACCCACAAGAATGTTCGATAGACACGGGAGCTACTCGCCATGTCTAATGTGACAAACAGATGTTCAACACTTTTGAGCTGGTGGCCCAAGATCAGAAGCTATATATGGAAAATTCAGCTACCTCAAATGTGTTAGGGTTCCAGTTGTAACGGCTTGAGCCGCCTAATTAATATTTTATTTTAAATCGATGGAATTTCGGATAAAATATTTTATTCTTGATATTTTTTTATATAAATGGTTATTTACTTAACTATTTGTTGGTAAAATTTTAAAAAGTCAAAATTGAGACTTTTTAGAAGAATAAACCATTTATCTTTTGATAAACAAAAAAAATTACAATAAAATAAAATAAAATAAATTTTAGTTGTCAATTGGGGTTTTATATATATACATGAGTATGTACATATAAAAATATTTTATATAAATATTTTTTAAAAAAAAAAAGAAATTTGAACAGACCTGAAGTAGAAGCTTCGGGAGAGAACACAGCGACTGAGAGAGTGAGAGAGAAGGAGCGACGGGAGAAGAAGGGAAAAGAGATCTCTGTGCTGCTACCACCCGACGCCGACCCCACCTCCGGCGTGCACCACCGGCGACGGGGAGGAAGAAGGGAGAGCAGCGGTGAGGGGCAGAAACAGAGAAACAAGGAAAACAGGGGCACCGAACGCGCGACGCCGACAATGCGATCTACAGCGATTTTTGGTTCTGATCGGCTTGATTTCTTCGAATTTCTTTGTTCAAGGTAACACTTTAGATCTTTGGAACGTTTTTAGATTGGATTGTTGTTGAGGTTTTGTAATCGATCAAAGGGTTAGAGTCGCTGAACCCGACGGAACATATTTTGGGGTTTTGTGATTTTAATCTAGCTTTTAGCTATTGAATCATAAAATTGGACATTGATAGGGTTATTTAATCTTGTTACAATGATTTTTATGAAATCAATTTCAATTTTGGTATAACTAGGGTTTTCGGACCCGATTTGGGACTAATTTGGGATTTTCGGCCCTATGGGGATAATTTCTCAAAATTGATTCCGATTCTATGATGTTGGTATAGAATATAACCTATGATTAAAATTTGATAATTTTTTGGATAGTCGAATTATATCCCTGTGAATAAAATAGAAAGATGGTAATTTGATTTTGACAATTGGATGCGCTTTCGGGATTGGTTCGGGACTGCAATGGATTGGGCTCGGCTTCTTGGTATCGTTTCGACTGCGAGGTAGGATTCTAGACCTAATAAACTTATTTGGTGATATGGAATGAATTTTTTTAAATATTTGCAACTAATTTAGGTGGTAGCCGAATCCCAACGCGAGGTTCTGTTTGTATTTGGGTTTTTGAATGATAAAAGTGACCATCTAGCTTGAGATTGGACTTAGTACAAATTATTGTAGCTTATTAGCATGTAGATTATGTGACCAATCTTGGTTTTCGGTGAATTAGGGTTTTGGTTTGGGAGATTTTCCTAGATTTGGGAATAAAGATCGGATTGCTATAATTTTGAGAAATTAATTTTGGTTATGTGTATTGGGCATTTAAATTAGCCTACGGGTTAATTTTTGTGATTTTTGAGTAAATGGAATCAACACTCCTTAACAAGCCGATGTTATGTATGTATGATTGGTAAATATAAGAATTCATAATGATGAAACTAATTCTCGGTCGTGTTTAACTTGAATTGAAGGGGTTAACGATGCTTAGGCTAAACTATTTTTAGCCCTTTTATATGATGACATGATTATGTAATTTAAGTTATGTCTGAACCTAAAACTATGCTAATATATCATGTCGTGTTGGAGTTTGGTTAGTGTAATTGATGAACCCTAAGCTCCTTTCTTAATAGCCAATGTTTTTGGTACTTGAGATATATTGTTGTGATAATATACTTATGGATTGATGTTTGACGCATGAAATTGGGATCCAAGTAAATCCAAATTAATGGTAATGAATGCCTGCGGCACGTTGATCTTGATTATGATAGTTGCAATCCTTATGCCAATCCAACCCACCCTCGTTTACGATAAATTTATCAAAAATCTTTTTATGATCTATGTAAGTAGTGTGTGGTGTTCCGTTGGATTGGCATACGGATACGAGCCGACTTTGCCCTCAAACCTCTGGGTCCGTAAAAGAGTAGAATCGTTGATGGGTCGGCCTTGCACTTAGACCTCTGAATTTGTAAAAGAGTTGCATCGTTGACGGGTCGGCCTTGCCCTCAGACCTTCGGGTCAGTAAAAGAGTTGCATCGCTTTGTGACTTTTCACATTGGATTATGGAACTTGGTTATAGAAGTTATGAATCTTTAAACCAATCTAAGTTTACCATTGATTTTGATAATACCATGAAAAACATTTTTATAAACTTTATGGATTGTTAAAGGTATATTTTGATTGGTTTATGGATGCGGGTCGGCCTTGCCCTCAACCTTCGGGTTGTAATTTAGTACATCGGTTTCGGGCGGGCCTTACCCTCAACCTTCAGGTATTAAAATAGTTGCATCGCGTGTGAGACAGGTCGGTCATGTCCTCAAACCTCCAGGTTTGTAAAATTGTTGCGTCACTTGTTGACAGGCCGATCGTGCCTTCAAACCTTTGGGTTTGTAAAAGCGTGCTTTGGTTGAGTTTGGATAACGAGATTGTGAACATAAGTTCACAATATTCTTTAAATAAAAGTTTAATATGATTCACTTTTATGAAAATCGTGTAAAACCATTACCTAATAACAAAACTTTGAACTTGGGAATGTGAATATGGATTTGAAGTGATACCACTGTTGCTTGTAATGCGGTTATTCACTTTTGTTTAAAAATGGGCATGTGACATTTGTTTTCAAGAAAAAACATATTATGCTACTCTTATGATTAATACTAGTACTTGTCACATGCCAATCTTTCATATCATATTATTGTTTATTTCATCTATTATCCTGCTACTTGGGCTCAGCCTATTTGTTTAAATTTTTTTTCAGGTTGAGCTGTTAAAGATTGTGGATAGGAACAATAACGTGAAAACTTGAAGAATTACATGGAATCCACCTCATTCATCCCATTCATTTCCATTCAGATCAGATAAATGTATAATTAATTGTATTTCATTTTCCTGTTGGATGACTGTACGACCATAAGGCCACTTCTCAATTTTTGTATGCATGTGAGATCCCGCTGGGTAGTTTTGTTTTCTTTTTTGGTTTAGTTAGTTTATTTTGTTATAGATTTTTTGTGGGTTGTAAGTCCCTAAGGGCCGCCCTTGCTTGATAGAGATTTGAGATTTCTTGTTGGTTAGTATTGTTGTTGCGTCGGTAATCGGCTTGATGTAGCTTAGAATAGTCTAGTTTTGCCGCGTATGCGGATTATTGACTTATAAATTGTCCAGGTACCTTGTTTACAGGTCTTTGCCGACATTGATCGTGTCGGGTTAGCCTGAAAATAGGATAACTCTGCCGAAATTTTTTAAAAAGCGTTAAAATATTTTTCAACCATTTTTAGAAATTCTTTAAAGAAAAGAAGTTTTATAATTTTGAACATACGTTTTAAGAAATACAGTCATGGCAAGAGTTTGGATTTTGATATCATTTTAGTTATTATTTATTATCTGAGGTCAGGACGTTACAGATGGTATATGAGCTCTAGGCTCAAATACTTTAGGACCATGGGAAGGGTCATTTGTTGTATCGATACGGATGATTTGCATGTTGCATTCATGTCATCAGTGATTGTATGCTTTTTTGCGATGTGATATACCTGCGAGTTCTACGTGATTATATGAGTATGAAAGTTGGATTTTGACGATGATATTTCTTGCTGCGGCTTCCATATTACTGGTTTGGGATTCCATTTAGAAAGGCGCCTGAACGCTCATTCTACTTGGAAATCCATATTAGTTGTTCGGATTGAAATATCACTCTAAGAAATCTCCTCGGTATGTGATTATGTGATGCTATGTTGACATGTTTACGTGCATAAATGTTAACCTGTGTTGTGGTAGATTTTATCTTTCTCGGATACTGAGTATCTTACCTGCGGGAGTAGGATTATGATGGGTATCCGAGGGTGGGTAGACCTATGGGCTAAGTGGCTACCCGTTAGATTTACATACATGTGGTGGTTTGCACATTGTGAACCAAACGTTCTTGTGTCTTGTTTTTGCATTGTGAACCGTGTACGGTTAAATGCGTAAGAACTGGAGTGATTTGCACGATAGAATGTGGATGAGAATTAAGTGGGGGAGTGTGAGAATGATCCCATTATTAAATCCTGAGAAACAAAAGAGAAAATGTTTTAATAATTTGAAAAAATTAGGGTCCCCCAATCTTTTAATTTTAAAAGAATTATTGTCAGTCCGAATCCTTTGTGATTATGCAGGCCACATTAGTGTGGTCATCTACTATCAATCCCCATTCAGAGAGAGATGCCAGTCTATTAATTTCCTCTTGAAAAATATCACAACAAAACCATTCACCAAAGTCACATTAAATGATTAGGCCACGTTAGTGTGGATGCCTAGCAATTAATGAACAATGAACTAACAGGTTTTTATTTTCTGATATATTCTAAGTAATTAAATAGCCAATAACCTTTGGTCCACGCAAATAAATATAGTGTTTCTGTTGAGGAGGATATTTTTACTCACGCATTAAGTGTTTAACCATCACACTAAATTTGAAATCCCATGACAAAACCTTATGCCAGGTGTGTGTGGACCCTACTTTACACAACTTCTTAAATTGACTCCTCTCGGAGATCCGTACCGGAGATACCATAACTATAACCCTTCCACTGGGGAGACCGATCAAGTCAACAGACCCCCATCATAGCCTCAGACCACCGCTGGAATGCTAGAAAAAGCTAAAAAAAAACCAAGGCAAACTGCTCGTACTTCGTTGCCCTTGTTCTGTCGAAACTAACAACTTTGGGCGCTAGTGTTTGCACCTCCATTTGACTACCTTGCTGCCACTGTCGAAATTTCAAAATATTATGGTAAGTAGAACACACCGAGGTCTTGATTTTCTCAAACAACTGCATCAAAATTCGATGTCAAAGTGACCCAAAAAAATCCCAAAAGTCACAGGTTACTGTAGCGACGCTACATTGCGCGACAAACTTTGAAGATGTTTTCGATGCCGTTGCAACCGCCATCAAACCACCACTCGAAGACCATTGAAAAATATTAATTTCAGCGAAAAAAATCACGTCAAAAAAGTTGTTGAAAGCCCTGAAAACGAGCCCTGAAACACATGCACCGAATCGGGCCCAATAGTCTGGCCGCCGCTAGTTGTGTCTCTTCCGTCTCATTTTTTATCCTCATTTTCTGTGATTCGATTGCAATAATGATCCTGAAAATTAACATGAATGAAATAATATTACATCATAAAACCCTATGTCTCACTTGGAGACGTACAATCAATCTAATCTTGAATAAAACAATAGAGATAAAACGATTAAAAACGATATAATCAAACCATTCATAAATCGGATCGTAACGACTTTTAGTTTCAAAAACGAGGTTAGCAATATGGTTTTTCATGAAAATGACATATGTGGATCTGATACTATTGTTGGAGCCGTATAGTGGAAGGAGAACAAACGACGTGATTGTAAAACATGACGTGTCATGTTTTTCATCAAAAACTCGAATTGAAATGATATACAAACATTATTACCTCATAAAAACATGTAGTGAAGTTTCTTGATTGATTCCGAGATCACCTTTGATCTTCTCACATATGACCTGATGCACGACGCGTACTTGGCGAGTGGGCACCGACCCATATACGTTCTTGGATTCGAACACACTGAGACTTTCCCAATAAAAATTATAGAATTTTTGAGAGAGAGAGAGAGAGAGTATGACAATTTTGCCTATGTCCATTTGATTTAATACATCTACCGTCCCAACAAAAAATACGACGATCGAATTAAATTAAATAATTTTTGAAACCATATAAATAATACCGTGTATATATTGGAGTACCTGAGGGATCACGAGGAAGTATATGACTCGGGCTAATCGTACGAGAAAATCGGATATCCCTAACTCAACCCCCTTGTTAAATCCTTTCCCACACGATCCAGGACTTATTTAACTAAAGGCCTTAATTGAACTCCCGGCCGTAACCCGAATTATGTCTCGAGTTTCCAATTATCAATTGTACTGAAATCTTCCCACGTTTAAGATATGGATTCTCGATAATTAAATTAGGTTATTGATAACCCGATTTAATTATTCACTTATCCTCGCAACTGTGTCGCTTATCCTTTTGAATACGTCGAATCAAAAGATTTCATTGCATGATACTGGTATAGTCAAACCTATAAGTCAAGAACACAAGGGGGAACTCCTCAACCTAAATTTGACGTAATTTTCGTTAGATGATTATCAACCATCAAACAAACAACGAAATTATCCAACCCACCTATCATATTGCTCTTAATATCGAAATCTCAGCCATTGGTGACTTAATGTATAGCATATTATATGAACATGAACAATCAATCACGTTAGGATTAAGAGTACATGCAATACATGATAATACAAGATGTAGATCAATTCACATAGTCAATATAGAATTGATCATCCTATTGATCCTGCTTAAAACATTGAAAGTGTACTAATACATCGAGCTCAAACATCAAATTCGTTGACTGAAATCCAAATCGTTCGACCTAGCCAAGACCAGTTAATATAACGATGTGATACAATCGTGCCAATGGATTATCTGATCCATTGTGATTGTGTGCCTACCTGTATATTATGTCAGAACCTTTGAACCGATCTTTCGCACTTCACGCACCAAGTAAAATACTGGACAGAAAATACAGACTATGCATTCACACATCATAAATACAATGAATATGAAACCATAAATGTATAAACCTCTCAAATGTTTCTCATTAATATACCAGAGATCAAAGAAACAAATACATAAAAGTATGGATTTTAAGTATGCAATCCTAACATCCAGACCCTTGGCCACCTGGGCTTGAAACTCCATCTTAGTGGCCCTCTTTTCAGCTTATGCTTACTTCCTCTCAAACTCTCACAAGCACTCCTTAGCTGCTTTCAACATTCCCTCTAGCTCGGCCACTTTTTTTTCTCTGTTTCTCCTCGGCCTCAATGCAAAGTCGACTCAGGCTCTCAACTGCTCAGGCTTGCTCTACCTTCATCTAGTCGATCTCAAAAATTCTTGAATGAAGGTATTGCTCTTAGCGATGACACCACCTAAAGAGGTAGATGGAGCATACCATGGCCTAAGAAATAAAGATAGAGAATGAGATAAAACAGTGTTATGGAGTGGGGCAAAGGCGCCGAGTGGGCAAAAAAAGGCTTACTTGGGTGACATCCATCAGTAAATCTCGAGCAATATAGGTAGTAGAGTGGTCATCCGAAGTTAGGCCACCATCACCAATGAAAGCCCTAACTCGCTCCTTGGCAATCTCCACACTAGTCAGAAGGTCCGCTGATTCAGTGGTTGGCTCGATGAAGATAGAAGAAGAGGGCGGTAGGGGAGCTAAGGAGATAGGAACCATTAGGATCGAATTCTTTGTAGAAACTAAAGGCTTGCCTTCTGAAGGATTAGGTGAGGGTCTACCAAGGGAAATCGATGTCTCCAGTTATACAACCTCAATTTCTTCCTCATTCCTTAGCTCAAAGACTATAGAACCAGACACTTATTTCTCCTGGAGGTGTGGTTTCTTCTTTGAAGGTTGCTCGACCTCAACTGGGGCCTTTACACTGGCCAATTTGCCAATTTTCTTTGTGATCGCTACAAGAGGAACAAAGTATCAATATAAGACTAAATAAAGGTGTTATGAAGGAAAAGAGAACAAAGGTTATCAAACTCATAAGGCTTAGAAGGGCCGAACAAGTAGGTGCTAGGATTTTCAATGATCACCAGTGAATGGTAGGAGCGATCCTCCACCTTTCTCATCAATCCCACTCGGGCCAGAGCCTCGCCCTCGAGAAGGGGTGGTAGCTGTTGGGGTTTCAACCCCGGTCGCGTGCGGAAGCGTGGGTTTTCAAAAAAAAATGGATCGTTTTCTAAAATCACTTACATGTTCTTCGTAGAATCCAAAAACGAGGTGACATACAATGATAAGAAATCATACCGTTGAAATCCTGTCGTAGGATTTCGGTTATCCAAGTTGAAGGTGAGACCAC
>JAULLH010561606.1:0-10350 GCA_035668455.1 Sarracenia alabamensis | reverse complement strand
GGTTGTTAAAAATAAAATAACTTTTTAAACTCTTCTTCAAAACTTAAATTTAGTTTTTCAAGAATAAATAAAGATTGAATAGATGCAGTAGAAATAAGCAAATTAAATTGTAGAAAAGTAAAGAGATTAAAGTAAGAGATACGTCAACCACAAGACAAATAATTTATAGTGGTTCAGCTAAATTCCAACCAATGTCCACTCCTCATGATCTCCCTTGAGAATCCACTAACAGAACGTTTACGGGCACGCTCTAAGCCCTGTACAAAGTTGTTTGTTGGCACAAATCTTCAAAGCGTAACAAAGGATGATTGCGTGATCACTCCATCAAAGCATGAACATGGAAGTTTGTGGGCACTCCTTCAGCCTAAACACGCTATTACAGCTTCTTCTTCGAGATATATACTCTCAAAGGAAAAAAATGGTGACTCACCCTTTTTAAAAGAGATTTTTGATTAAGAAATCACTGTGATTCACTCACTCTCAAAAACTCAAAAGATTTATAATGAATGAACAATAAAAGAGAGGAGTACAAAAACTGGCAGGAAGACCAAAAACAAAAGCTCATAGAAGTAGGAATTTATTTCGGAGCAGCAGTAGGTGCATTGAACGTGTAGAATGAGAGTTATGATCTTTGTCTTTTATTCTCCAACCATTCCAATGAGGAGTAATGACTCCTTAAATAAGCATTGAACGATTTCCACCTGCTGAGGACTAAATCAGAGCATTAAATGCTCAAAAACTACCCGTTGAAGCCTTCAGTAATGTGAGAAAATCGTGCAAGTGTCGACTCAAAATGGAGAGGGGTTAACTCAAACTAATGAAGGAACTGCTGGGTTAGCTCATCTTGGAAAGGTGTCGACTCATTTTGTTGTCTGATACTTTTGTGTCAACTCAGATGGGATTTGGGTTGACTCAAACAGAGATCTAGAGAGTTGACATTTTGGTGTTTGATCTGGGTCGACTCAAATGAAAAGGTGTCGACTCATCTGCTTGATTTTTGAGCTTAGGCTCACGAAGTGTCGACTCGAATATAATTTAGTTCGGTTCAACTTCTTCTGAACTTTGATTTAGCTCCTTGGGGAGGACCCGATAGCTATTTGGGTGGGCTCAAAAATTCCATAACATTGAGAAACTTAAAGATATGCTCCTTGGGTCGAATCATTTCACACTAGGGTCATCTCAAATACTTTATCTTTCTGAAATTTGGTCTTCTAGGCATTCCACTCAAGCTTGAAACTTGTTTTCACTTTAGCTTCGATTCTTCTCTAATCTAAACGGACTATAACATCCTCAATTTAACACTTGGGCTTCTTTTGTTCTTCTTTGGCATACTCCAATATGTCTAAAACTTCAATCTCCATTATGTTCAAGAACTTCTCTCTTCAATCCTCAAGTTTTTCTGATATCTTGAGTGTTCTTGAGATTTTGACTTGATGTTCTTTAGCTTGAAGCATGATCACCTACAGGCCTTCAAGCATCAGTGCTTCTTTAATCTTGATGGGCTTTATGCTCCAATCGATGCTTAGGCTCCTCTTGATACTCTTCAGCTTGAGGTAAAGCCGAATGAGTTGACCAAACTAAGAGAGAAAGAGTGGTCACCTTCATTAGCTAATAGAATCTGATGAGTTGAACAGAAATGATGCTTTATCCATATCTCTTCTCTTTCTTCTTCTTCTATTGATTTTTCTTCTACTACTAATTCTTCTTCTTCTCCTTGAACGTCAAATACTGATAGGTTGATGCTTCTCCTTGCATCACCTTCAAACTCAAGTCTCTTCAGGGTTGAAGACCCTCTTGAACTAATCCATTTTGAGCTTGAGTCTTGATCTCCTCTTTAGCATTCTTCTAAGCATCCATGGTCAATATAAGAAGCCGATCCATAGTCTTTGGCTTGACTTTTTGATGTGCTTGATAGGTAGATTAATCTTGAAAAATACATTCTAAAACACAAGCAAATATTAGCAACATCAAATCAATGTGTTGTAATAATCAAAACCAAATAGAGACTTAATTGAAAAAAGTCTTTAGGCTAACAATCTCCCCCTTTTTGATTATGACAACCATTGATTTGCAAATGCATAATGATTTGGAAAATAAGCTTTAAATACCAATGAGTTGAAATAAATGGTTATGCTCTAGATACCAATTGTTAGATTATTTAATATACTAATTCGTTGAAAAGTAAAAAAAAAAATGAGTAGAGGAATGCATGTGCAAATTAGCGAATTCTTCCCCTTTCTATGTACACCATGATGTTTTATAGGCAAGCAAATAAATCAAAAATTCTTCCCCTTTGTCATAGCAAAAAGACAAGAGAAAAACAAATAAAAACACATATATTTGATTATCAATGTTTGGTAAAACAAATTTTCTCAAGATTAGTTTATCTCCCCTTTTGGAAAATGTTTGTCCCCCTAAGAGTGTGGCTCACAGCAGAAAAACTTTCTCCCCCTTTGTGGCAGAGTCATATAGTGAATCAGAGAAAAGATGAAAATCTACAAGGGATTTTTGTGTAACAAAGTAAAAGAGAAAAGCTCCCCTTGAGATGTTGGTCCATAAAAAAAATGTTGGTTCAAAGAAAATTTATCTCCTCATTTGAAGAAAAGTACCAATTGTTTAAGAAAAAAAATTTCCTGAAAAAATGCTCCCCCTATTTGATACAGGGTGTGCATGTCTGATAGAAATATGGATTTAGGCAATGGATGTCAAAATTGAGAGAGTGTGATTGCAAAAGGTTTTAGAAATAGGACTCCCCCTTAGGTAAAATATACACTACTCATGACAAGTCAAAATAATGATTGAGATAATTGGAATCATATTTTGAACAAAAAACTATAGGTTTTAAAGATGAAATTAGGTATGATACCAATTGAAAATCAATCATAAGTTCTCATTCAAGAACAATGTTTATCAATTTTATTGAAAGAATTTGGCTTTATTGTTTGCATATGCATTGAGGAAACATGTATCAAAATGTGGGAGAAGGAGATACAAAATCAATGTGATGTCAACGTACATCAAACACAAATAATTTCATTCAAGAGCACGCATGTCAAAGAAGATGAGGGATAAATACATAACATCATCATTCAATTTCATTTATCATAAAAAACATGAAGCAATTCACCATCAAGGCAAATGATTGTTACAAAGAAAATGGCTTCAGAATGTTGATCAAAACAAACAAAAAAAAGCTTAATCTAAGTCTTATTTCTTCTCGGATTCCCTAGCATCCGCTCGAGCTGCCATTTTACGAATGGAATGCATGAGCTCTTCATCTTCCTTCTTCGGCTTTAGATCTTTCTCTTTCTTTCTCTCCTTCATCTCAAAAATCTCTCTTAGAGAAAACTCAACCTTTACTTCCAGGGAATTCATATTGGTAGAGAGGTTGTTGAACATGCGATTTAGGTCATCTAATTTTCCATTGGCAGTTTGGAGGATTGATGCGATGAGGGAAAGCTTAGATGAGTCATTAGTTGGCTCAAATGATGGAGTATTGGAGGATGAAGGGATGAAAGCAGAGGGAATAGAAGGAGGAGGAATGGAAGAAGGCGCTTCCATGGAGTCAGATGTTAGATCGATGGGAGTGATGGGAGACAAACCAATACCCATCCTAGTTCCAGTCTTCTTCTTCTTACGAGGGTTAGCAGAGGCTTCGGAGATTTTGTGCTTCAACGCTAGGGATATAGATTAAGTTCTCATGTTGAGAAAGATGGAAAAACAGAGAGATCAATTGAGAAGAGATAGTGAGGCTAAGAGGGTGCTAAGGAAAGGAATTTTTAAAAACTAAGTCCTTCTAATATATATATATATATATATATATATATGTATATATATATATATATGTAACAGGGAAGATGAAACATTTTAAAAAATATATAGGCAAGGTGTCAACACTAAAAGTTCAGAGCTAGGATAGGCTGCTAAGAATAGCAGGCTAGGTGTCAACACTTCTTCAAAAGGGGGTCCACATGATCTTGTAAGGTGCAGCATATGTCAAGGAAAAGGCTTAACGGTGCCGACACAAAGGATAAAAAGGGTTGACACATATATTGTAGAAAAGTAAACTTAACTATGCATATGAGGCATTTAAAAAGCAATATAAGATTTGATATATATAACATATTTATCATCACAATAAGCACATAATCAGCGATATATTCTCAATGTAAGGGATAGATGATACCAATTTAGCGAACTTTTTCCTTGCTAATTACTGTCACATGTAAGTGACGGATTCCATGTTTTTGATCCTTTAGTATGGGAACATTTTGGCCTTACCCTTCATGTTTCTTAGACAATTTTTCTCTTGGTTTCCTGCAATATAGCTGTTAGCGTAGTATCTTGGTACCCATTTTCTTCCGTGTCCTTGAGGATTAGCTCCATAAAACATATATTGCATATAAGAATAACCATTAATTTCTTGCATGACAGGAGGTGGTCTCTGATAGGCTTTCCATTTGGATTGCCTAACTTTTCTAGGTCTCCTAGGTGTGGCCTTGACAACTTTGGGTGGAGGATCACCCTTCTTAATCCATACCTTCTTTGAAGGTTTGTTCCCTTTAAGTCTAGGATAGAAAAATTTAACAAGATGCCCATGTTTGCCACAAAAATTACAGCTAAAAAGTTTTTGCTGAGGGGCTTTTGTAAATGAATTCTTGTGGACAGATTTGTGATCGTTTGGATTGAAACCAAGTCCCTCTTTGCTAAATGTACATTTTGTCCTAAGAATCATTTCGAATATAAAACCGCGAGTTGTTTTTCAAGAGACTTGTTTTTTTATTTAAGTTCTTTAATTACGTCTAAGGAACTCTCAAGAGCTTCATGAAGCTCTTCATTTGTGAGAGTGCCATCATCATTATCGTTGTTAGATGAGAAATGTACCTCACTTCCAAAAGCCATAAGAGCAAGGTTAGAGATTTCCTTGTCAGTGGATTCATCATCTTCATTACTTGTGTTTGTCTCATCCCATGTGGCTTTCATTGCTTTCTTTGGATGCTTCTTCATGTTTTTTTTGAGCAGAGGACATTTTGGTTTGATATGACCAGGTTTCTTGCAGTGGTAGCATATGATTTCCTTTTCATCTTCTTTGGAGTTGAAATTGGATTTTCCTTTCAACCTCTTCTTCCTTTCTCTTTTCTCTCTCATAATTCTGGCCACCTTTTTGGAGAGAAATGCAATTTCTTCTTCTTCATTTTCGGTCTCCTCTTCATCTTCCTTGATAATTTTGGATTTAAGGGCCATGATCTTTTTCTAGTTGTTGTCTTCCTCATCATCATCATCAGCCTTCTTGTTCATCTCATGGGTCATGAGAGACCTAGCAACTCTTCTAGGCTGAGGGTTGTGAGGTCTTTAGCCTTCTAGATGGCGGTGACTTTAGCTTCCCATCTTTTAGGCAAGTATCTCACAAAATATTTTTGACCATTTCTGCATTAGAATAAATCTTGCCATGACATTTTACTCCGTTAATGATATCAGTAAATCTTGTGAACATTTTAGAAATTGATTGATCATTTTTCATTCTGAAAAGTTCATAATTGTGCACAAGCAAACTGATTTTAGATTCTATGACTAGGTTAGTTCCCTCGTGGGTAACTTCAAGTCTATCCCATATCTCTTTAGCCGTATCACATGTTGTAATTCTATTGAATTCATTAGGGTCTAAAGAGCAATATAGAATATTCATGGCCTTGGCATTCTTTTGTATTTCTATAATGTCATCCTCAGTCCAATCTGCCTCAGGTTCGGGTGTAGTAACACCACATGTTGTGACAGTGGGTGTCTTGGGTCTAGTAGTGATAATCTTCCAGAGGTCATAATCTACGGCTTGAATAAAAATCTTTATTATAGCCTTCCAATAAGTAGGAATTTTTTCCCTTGAACAAAGGATGTATACAAGTGGATTGGCCTTCAAATTGTGTAAAACCAAAGCTTGTGGTTTCCATGGATCTTTTTGTGCACGGTGTTAATCTTATGAAGTGTAGAGCCTTACTCTGATACCAATTGTTGGTCCAAAGGGCAACCTAGAGGGGGTGGGGGGGGGGGGGTGGGTTGAATATGTTGTTAAAAATAAAACAACTTTTTAATCTCTTTTTCAGAACATAAAATTAGTTTTTCAGGACTAAATAAAGATTGAATAGATGTAGCGGAAATAAGCAAATTAAATTGTAGAAAAGAAAAGAGAATAAGGGTAAGAGATACTTCAACCATAAGACAAAGGATTTATAGTGGTTCAGCTAAATTCCAGCCTACGTCCACTCCTCAAGATCCCCCTTGAGAATTCACTAACAGAATGTTTACAGGCGCACTCCAAGCCTTGTACAAAGTTGTTTATGGGTAAGAATTTTCAAAGCCTAACAAAGAATGATTGTGAGCTCACTCCTTCAAAGCCTGAGCAAGGAAGTTTGCGGGCACTCCTTCAGCCTAAACAAGCTATTACAGCTTCTTCTTCGAGATATACACTCTCAAAGGAAAAACATGGTGACACACGCTTTTTAGAAGAGATTTGTGATTAAGAAATCACTATGATTCACTTACTCTCAAAAACTCAAAAGATTTACATTGAATGAACAATAAAAGAGAGGAGTACAAAAATTGGCATGAAGACCAGAAACAAAAGCTCGTAGAAGTAGGAATTTATTTTGGAGCAGTAGTAGGAGCAGTGAATGTGTAGAATGAGAGTTATGATCTTTATCTTGTGCTCACAAACCATTTCAATGAGGAGTAATGACTCCTTAAATAAGCTTTGAATGATTTCCAACCGATGGGGACTAAATCAGAGCATTCAATGCTAAAAAACTAGCCGTTGAAGCCTTCTACGATCTATGAAAATCACACAAGTGTCGACTCAAAATGGAGAGGGGTCGACTCAAACTGATGAAGGCACTACTGGATCGGCTCATCTTGGAAAGGTGCCGACTCATTTTTCTATCTGATACTTTTGTGTCGACTAAGATGGGATTTGGGTCGACTTAAATAGAGATCTAGAGAGTTGAGATTTTGGCGTTTGATCAGGGTCGACTCAAATGAAAAGGTGTCGACTCATCTGCTTGATTTTTGTGCATTGGTTCACGAAGTGTCGACTCGAATATAATTCGGGTCGACTCAACTTCTTCTGAATTTTGATTTAGCTCCTTGGGGACGAATCGATAGCTATTTGGGTCGACTCAAAAATTCCAGAACCTTGAGAAACTTAATGTTATGCTCCTTGGGTCGACTCGTTTCCCACCAGGGTCGACTCAAATACTTTGTCCTTCTAAAATTTGATCTTCTAGGCATTCCACTTGAGCTTGAAACTTGTTTTCACTTTAGCCCCAATTCTTCCTGAATTTGAATGGAATTTAACATTCTTAATTTAACACTTAGGCTTCTTTTTTTCTTCTAAGCATACTCCAAGATGTCCAAAACTTCAATCTTCATTATCTTCAAGAACTTCTCTCTTCAATCCTCAAATTTGTTTGATATCTTGAGTTTTCATGTGCTTTTGACTTGTTGTTCTTTAGCTTGAAGCATGATGACCTTCAGGCCTTCATGTATCAGAGCTTCTTGAATCTTGATGGGCTTTATACTCCAATCGATGCTTGGGCTCCTCTTCATACTCTTCGGCTTGAGGCAAAGCCGAATGAGTTAGCCAAACCTAGAGAGAAAGAGAGGTCATCTTCATCAGCTAATAGAATCTGATGAGATGAACAGAAATGATGTTTTATCCATACCTCTTCTCTTTCTTCTTCTTCTTCCATTGATTCTTTTTCTTCTAACGATTCTTCTTCTTCTCCTTGAACCTCAAATACTGATAGGTTGATGCTTCTCCTTGCATCACCTTCAAACTCAAGTTTCTTCAGGGTTGAAGACCCTCTTGAACTGATCCATTTTGAACTTGAGTCTTGATCCCCTCTTTGACATTCTTCTGAGCATCAATGCTCAATATAAGAAGCCGATCCATTGTCTTTTGCTTGACTTTTTGCTATGTTTGATAGGTAGATTAATCCTAAAAAATACATTATAAAACATAGGCAAATATTAGCAACATCTAATCAATATGTAGTTGTAATCAAAACCAAAGTGAGGCTTGATTGAAAAGAGCCTTTAGGCTAACACATATTTTTGGAAAAGATAAGCTTGCTTATCTTTGGTACCAAAAATGTGGCAATATGTATATTTATACATAGAGAGAGATAAGAGATTTAATTCATTACTTACATTAATGAATTTCTCTCCCTCTCTCTCTCTCTCTTTCATCCTATTGCTGCCGCCCCTCTCTCCTGGTGCATTTTTTCTATATTTTTTAGAGAAAAATAGTGTGTACATGAAACCAAGAACGTGAACGGTTCCGTATCCAATCGCCATATTCGTGTCGTGCATTGGGTCATACGCGAGAAGATCAAAAGGATGTCTCAGAATCGTTGTTGGATATTTAGGAAAATTTTCTACAAGTTTCTTTGAGGTAGAAATTAATAAATATTAATATACATATTTCATTTTTCATGAAAACGCGATACGACGTTTTTTATGGTCACGTTGCCGATTCTCTTTTCTGCTATGCGGCTCCAACAAACAAGATGGTTAATTAGATCAAATCTTGTATGATGTCTCCTAGTTACTCGGTTAGTATCAGTGGTGGTTTGTATGGCTTCTTCATGGGCAAGAAGTGTTTGAGGCAAGGGGATCTTATGTTTCCTTATCTTTTTGTGATGGCCATGGATGTGCTTTTGGGTTTGTTTTAGAAATACATGGAGGAGAGGGGATTTAAATATCATTGGAGATGCAATAAGGATAAAATTGTATATCTCTGTTTTACAGATGATCTCATGGTTTTTTATCGAGTTGATGTCCAATCGGTTAAGATTGTTCAGGATGTGTTGGACAAGTTCCAAGCATTGTCTCCCCTAGCTCCTAGCCCCTCTAAGAGTGATGCCTAGTTCTCTAATGTCAACCAAAGTCTTCGGGTGGACATTTTGGAGGTTTTGGGGTTTAGAGAAGGCTCTTTATCGGTTAGATATTTTAGTGTGCCCCTTATTGCTACAAAGCTTTCCTACAAGGAGTGCAAACCTCTTATTGACAAAATTACTACCCGCATTCGAGTGTAGACAAGTAAATTTATGTCATATGCAGGTAGACTCCAACTTATTAAACCCATCCTTTTCTCCATGCATGTTTATTGGTCATCGTTGTTTATCCTGCCAAAGAAAGTCTATAAGTGAAAAAGTTAATGAGATCTTTTCTTTCGAGTGGCCTAGAGATGAAATAATCGGATGGTAAGGTGGTGTGGGAAGAGGTTTGTCTCCCAAAAAGGGAAAGTGGTCTTGGCATTAAATCCATTGTGATTTGGAATAATGCTGCTGTTGCAAGGCATATTTGGTTCCTTTTGACCGGAGAAGATATTTCGTTTTGGTGTTTGTGGGTTAAAGCCAACCTCTTAAGGAATAAATCCTTTTGGGCTACTAAGGTTTCTCAATCTGCATCTTGGTGTTGGCAGAAAATTTTGTATCTTCAAATTCTTATCAAGCCTTTTATCAAGTGCGAAGTGGGAAATGGTTTGGATACATTCTTTTGGTGGGATCCTTGGTACCCTTGAGGCTCTATTGCTGAGGAGAAAGGCCCAAGGATTATTTATGATTCTGGCTTGGATACTAATTTTAAATTTCAGGTCATAGTGAATGGTTATAATTAGGTTTGGCCTACGGCTATAACTATCGACCTGATTGAGATGAAAAATGATGTTAATTTCTCTCCAAATGATTTGAGAAATGATGCTATTAGATGGCTTTTGAATGGGGGAAATTTTTCCTCGGATCCCTTTGGGAGAAGATGTAGTTTCATAAGGATCCACCCCCATGGGTTAAAATTATATGGTTTAAAAGGCATGTCCTGAGGTACAGTTTCATCTTGTGGTTGGAAATTAAGAATTATCTAAATACGGGTGATAGATTGAGGTTGCTTGGGATGGACAGAGATTTTGGCTACAGCTTATGCTCAGATAGAGAGGAATCCCACAATCACTTATTCTTTTCTTACCATTTCCCTTGGTCGGTTTGGCTATGTGTTCTAAGAAAACTCCAAATCTATCATTGGGAAAACTCGTGGAAAAGTTGGTGGCTGTGGATTATTGATGTTAGTATTTTGGCTATTCCCGGGTTAAGCACAAAACCATTGTGTCTGTACCTTTAATTTTGGGTTTGGGGTTGTCGGGTGTTTGTGACTAGGTCCTTCATCCAGATCACATTCAGCAAGCCCACTCCGATCCTTACAAGATATATGGCACTCACATACACACACTGTTAGCCTAAAGGCTTTTTCAATCAAGCCTTATTTTGGTTTTGATTATAACAACACATTGATTTGTTGTTGCTT
>JAULLH010561497.1:0-10350 GCA_035668455.1 Sarracenia alabamensis | reverse complement strand
TATTTCTCGCCCTAAATCCCGAGACACCGCTCGAGCGGTCTTCCCACCGCTCGAGCGACCTCCACCTCGCTCGAGCGGTCTCTATGCCGAGACTTCCTTCTCTCCTCTCCGCCAACACGGCTCGAGCCACCTTGTGACCGCTCGAGCCGTCCTCCGCCAAATCCCTCATCCGCTCCAGAATGAGCCACAAGTCCAACAAGTAGTTAGCTTAGTTTGTTATTACAGCTACCATTGGTTAGTTTAGCTTAAGTATTATATAAAGTGTAAAATGCTTCATTGTATCGATTTGAGGAAACGAGCATTACTCTGCAATTTCAGAAAACTCTTAATATCTTATTTGATTTCTATCTTTTCTCATGGTATCAAAGCTCCTCTCACACGAAAATGGCGTATTTTTCTTTGCTACCTCCTAACCTAGCTATTTTTATATCAAATCTAAATTCCTTTATGATTGTGAAACTCGACTCCATAAACTATATCGTGTGGAGAAGCCAAGTGCAGAATATACTTCAAGCAACTGGTCTAGTCGGTTATATGGATGGATCAACATGTCCACCATTAAAGATTGTAGATGAGACGAACAAGATGAAATAGACATTCTGGAAGCCATCAAATAGAAGGTAACTGACTCTTATCTCTTTAGTTGCATCGTAGCAACACTATGACGATGGTTAGAAATGCTTAGAAATGCTTCCAACACAATGACGATGGAAGAAATCTCTGCACTTCTTTGTTCTAAAGAGATACATGTGGACAAAGTTAACACATTACACTTGAATGAACTTAATGTTGTGTTTGCAAAATCATCAAACATGTCTGGTAATCAGTCATTCAACAGAGGACAATTTCTAAAGAGGTTTCCATCAAGAGGTTTTTGAGGAAGACAATCAAACTATAGAGGATATAGAAGAGGTGGAAGTAGGTAAGGACATGGATCAAATTAGTTTCGTGTTCAACAACAATCAAATCCAGCTGCATGCCAAATATGTGGTAAAATGGGACATTCCACAGTAGACTGTTGGTACAAAATTCCTACAACTTATCAAACACATAGTTCAAGTTCCAACAATGTTAAAGCTAGGACTGCTGCAACCTCAACTACTGCACCTTCTCCTCAAAACTGGTATTTGGACTCAGCTTCTACAGACCATATTATTAATGACCTTAGTAATTTATAGGTTTTTCAACCTTATCAAGGTGAGGAACAAATAACAATGAGTGATGGTTCATCTCTACAAATTGTCCACATTGGTAAAGGTATATTGTCTATGCCTTCAACTTCTTTTTACCTCAACAATATTCTGCATGTCCCAAACATTTCATCTAATCTGATTTCAGTCCAGAAATTCACCAAAGATCATCAATTGCATAATTATCTTTGATTCTGATTTATTCATTATTCAAGATAAACTTTCGAAAAGGATTCTTCACCAAGGTTCTAATGTGTAAGGACTTTAGCATCTTGAATCCTCAATGAAGCCAAAGGAAAGTTCCAAACATCCAAAGGCTTTTTCAACCACAAATAACATTCAACTCACCGAAAGTCAAAAATTGGCATTATCGGTTAGGACATCTAAATTTGAAAAGATTCAAAAACTGGCTTCAAGTATAGGCATGTCCTTTTCAAATAAGTTCATTTGTGAACATTATTCAATTGCTAAGTCATCGCTTACCATTTGAAAATTCTGCCACCACAAGTAATAAACCAGGAAATACTAACACATAGTGATCTCTGGGATCCTTTTTCTGCTGCTCAAACTTCAGTCAAGTATTATTTGTTGTTTGTTGACCATTATAGTAGATTTTCTTGGATTTACCCTTTGTAATATAGGAGTGAATTCTTTAATAAATTGCTTGAATTTGTTGTTTATTTTCAAATTTAGTTCAATACTTTAATTCAATCATTTCGTATTGATTGTGAGACAAAATATTTAAACAAGTGTGCCGAATTTTCTCAATTCTAAAGGTATTGTTCTGCAACATAACTGCCCACATACACCACAAATGAAGTAGCTGAAAGAAAACTTAGGCATGCTACAGAAACTGCTATAGCACTCTTACATCATGCGTCTGTACCAATCAAATTGTGGTTTGAGGCAATTGCCACAACGATTCATCTCATTAACAGGCTGCCCAATTTAAAATTGGGTAACCAAGTCCTTTTGAAGTTTTGTTCAAAGCATTTCCAAACTACAATTTCTTGAAAACTTTTGGCTGTCAATGTTTTCCATGGTTGAAACCATATAGTCTTCACAAATTAGCCCCAAAATCTATTCCATGTGTGTTTACGGGGTATCATTCCAATGCAAAAGGATATAGGTGTTTAGATCCTATTACTGGTAAGATATATTTATCTTTACATGTTATATTCAATGAACACATATTTTCCTTTAGCATAAATTCCAAATTGCCAGCAACCTCAACTCATATATCTCCTTCTTTGTCTGGTATCTCATGGTTCGTTTGGCCATCTTCCACTTCTCCTATAGCTTCTTCCACTTTTATTCATTCTAATTTTCCTACTAAAACTCCTACTCACTCTTCTACCTCTACTCATCCCACTCTTCACTTTTCTCAGCAAAATAACTCTATTCATTCTCCTTTACACTAGCTCTTCAATTCACTCTACCAACAATCCATTAGCCTATACGTCTTCCATTCCAAATTTGGTAACCCCAGTTCCAGCGAATTCCATACCTTTGCCATCAATTAACATTGATTTACCTCTTGTCAATAGACATCCAATGATCTCTAAGTCCAAATCAAATTATGGTCAGCCAATTTCAGCCTCTCTTGTATGAGCAAAATGCATAGATAGTGACATTAAACCTACCACTTTTAAAGTTACTGCCAAGTCTTCCAAATGGCTGAGTGTAATGCAAGATGAATTCTCGGCTCTTGCAAAACAAGAAACATGATCTTTAGTTCTAGCTCATTCTCACAAAAATGTAATTGGATGCAAATAGGTGTTTAAACTCAAGGGAAATTCAAATGGGGCAATTGCTAGACGCAAAGATATGCTAGTTGATAAAGGATTCCTTTAAGAACGAGGCATTGATTTCCATGATACATTCAGTCAAGTTGCTAAGCAACCGATAATTCAAATCATTCTATCAATTGCATTGCATTTCAACTGGCAAATCAAATAGTTGGATATTTTGAATGCTTTCTTACATGGAGTGCTTGATGACGAGGTACACATGTCTCAACCTGAGGGCTTTATTGACACTCAATTTCCTTCCCATGTGTGCAAATTGCATAAGGTTATTTATAATCTTAAATAAGCTTCAAGAGCTTGGTATTCAACTTTTTTGGCATTTCTCCTTAAACAAGGATTTCAAAATGGCTATAATGATCCCTCATTGTTTGTATACAAAATTCAAACCACGGTTACCATACTTCTAATTTATGCGGATGACATTCTCTTGACTAGAAATGACAATAGTCATATTACAAGTCTTTTAGCTCAAATGCTTACTGCATTTCAATGAAAAAGCTGGAGAATGTTTCATATTTTTTGGGCATATCGATTAATCATGTTTCTCAAGGTTATTTTCTTTCTCAACAAACTTATGCAGCTGCTATCATTGCCAAAGCAGGAAGTCAAGTCTTCCCCGAAGGCTTTTGAACTGCTGCTTTTTGATCAACCATCCTTGTATCGCAGTATTATTGGGGCTCTACAATATCTCACCATCACACGACCAGATATAGCTCACAATGTGAATCATGTATGCCAATATATGCAAACGCCTACTACTGCTCATTTCACTGATGTCAAACGGATCTTGCGCTATGTCCAAGGCACCTTAGATCATGGGCTACTCTTTCAACCCAGTTCATTGAATCTTAATGCTTTTTCAAATTTGGATTGGGCTAGAGATCCAACTGATAGGCGTTCTACAACTGGTTATTGTGTATATCTTGGCTCTAATTTAATATCGTGGTCAGCTAAAAAGTAACCGGCGATTTCCATATCCTCTGCCGAGGCAGAATATTGGGCGTTGGCTCATACCTTAGCTGAGCTAACCTGGATTACCCAATTACTTACTGATCTGCATTTGTCACCTCAGGCACCTACACTTTGGTGTGATAATAGTGCAGCCATATCTTTTGCTTCTAATCCAGTTTTCTATGCTCGTTCCAAACATATCGAGGTGGATTCTCACTTTGTATGTGACAAAGTGGTCTCCAAACATCTGATTCCGAAGTATGTGCCTACACCTGAACAGGTGGCCGACATCTTTACAAAGCCTTTATGTGTCTTCAAGTTTCAATATCTTCAACACAAGCTCTTGGTCTGCTCAATTCATCCCAATAACTTTAGGGGGCCTGATAGAAGTATAGGATCTGATAAGCAAGTTGAGGATGTGTCGACACATAGTGGGAATATGTCGACACATAGTTCTAAGGAAGTTAAGGATGTGTTGACACATTTTGATAAGGAAGTTGGAGATGTGTCGACACATAGTGGGAATGTGTCGACACATAGTTCAGTCCATACTCCTGTTGATGTTACGGCGGTTACTGCTATACCTGTGTTAGCTCCCATGCGTATGTTAGCTCAGATCACAACCAGGAATAAGCCAGTGATTGTATGACAGCTGTATAGTAGTTATATGAGTAGTTGGTGACAGTTGGAAGTAGTTAGATGAGTAGTTGGTGACAGTTGTATAGTAGTTATATGAGTAGTTGGTGACAGCTGTATAGTAGTTATATGAGTAGTGGGTGACAGCTGAGGATTTAATTTTGTACACCTGAAATGGACTGCCTGGGGAGTATAATTCATTCAAGACTGTTTTTTGGGGTAATTAATTGTAACATAAAAGAAAAGAAAATCTACATGTTTACATGGGGCATCCCCCAGGAATTACAACGCTAGCCAGCAGAAAACCAAACAAAAAACAAAACTAACGCCCAGCACAACAACTTTAAGAAACCAAGATAACAAACAAAAGCTATACAAGCTAAACTAAGCGACCATACTACCAGGAGCTTGCCGAAGAAGCATAAACAACCAACATGAAATAATGAAATGGCAAAGGCCATGCATAGCCTCACCTGAACCTAAAGCCAGAATTAATCCAAAGGGCTTCATCAGCACAAACTGGAGAAACAATCGGAGAACCACACCGAAGGAGCAGCAAAGCCAAACCGCACCAACAGCCCAAGACCAGCAGCACCAATCGGCAGAGGAAATAGACTGAGAAACCACCGAAAATAGCAGGAAAATAGGCCAAAGATCACCACCAAGAAGCAGAAATATCATCCCAAAAACGGCACCAAAGGTCAATATTGCTACTAAATCCGAAGATTAGTAACACACCAACTATCACAATAAATCCGCAGATAACAACAATTAGCAAGCAGCTAGCAGAACTCAGCTCCACTTGAAAAAAAGCTACTGATAACAAAGCATGGAAAGGCCAAGTAGAAGACTAAGAAACGAACATTACAAGTCAAAACAACAGAGAGCGCAAAAGTACTCACTTCTTCTAGGATGGCTTCATGTATTTCCTGGGTAAAGACTCTCTGCTTTTGTTTGATTGGCCTCATACATGGGTCCACATTGAGGTGGTGAACCATGATTGCAGGATCAATTCCTAGCATATCAGCGTTGCTTCATGCGAAGACATTCTTGTGTTCAGAAAAGAATTCCCTTAAAGACTTTTTAGGTCAGTTGTTAACTGCGTTCCCAGCTTGACCATTTTGGATTCGTCTTCTTTGTCGATCACCATTTCTTCTAACTTCTAGGTGGGCTGTAGCCGTTCTTGGTCCTCAGGGTTTCTCACCTATGTCTCTGTGATAGTCATGGTTTCACACATACTAGGCTCCCTTAGAAAGGTTACACAACATTTGCGCACGGGCTGCTGGTCACCTGGTAGCTGTGTTGTTCCTACTATTAGTTTATACCAAAATCCTCACTAACAAGTAGCTAGTGCTAAGTCCGGATCGTCCCCACGAGGAAAATAGGCAAGCTATCGAAATATCACAAATTAGTCAATCTTAAAATATTTAAAAAGGATTTTGGATTTTTATATTAAAAATTCTATTTAATTCACTACTTGTACTTCTAATTAGATTATAGTAAGCTTACAAATAAGATTTAAAAGATTTAAGATAAGAAAGAATCTACCTCATGTTAGAATCCACATTTATTTGATTTTCTAGTTTCGATTAACTTCTTATTTTATTTAGCATTTAATAGATTCAAATCCTACCGTGACATGACAAGTATAATCAAGAAAAATAGATTTACATGTAAACACGGCATATCTTATCTAAGATATTGGCACGGACTATCCGGAGCATAATTCGTCTCATCAATAGCATAAAATATCTCATGTGAACAATTAAAATCATGAATATTAAATAAGACAAACTCTATCCAAGATTATAGCATGGCTCATCCAGAGTATGATCCGTCTTATCCATTGCATAGAATATCTCACATTTATTCTTCGAAAAACAATAAGCACAGTTATGCAACACTCATTTAATATAATCACAGAAAGATTAAATGGAATATTAATTAAATTAGAGAAATAAGAATTTTCCAACGATAAAATATGCCGTGGAATATAATTGTTGCATAAAGAATCCATTACAAAAGGCTAAAATAAAATAATAAAATTATTTTCTCCTAAATTACCAAACTCGGGCTTCATTAGAACCCGGAGCAGAAAATGACCTTAGCCACTCATGGTCGGGGTTGAAACCATCTTCGAACTATTGTCAGCTAGTATCGGCAGCTCCTCGTCGAGGCTTGGACCTTTTAGTACTGACTCAGAAGGGTCAGAAATGTAATTTAGGAAGAAATGAGGGGTTCTGGTTGGAGGACCCATATGTTAGAAATGAGGGGGGTCGGGGTCTATTTATAGATTTCCAAAACTTTAAGTCCTTCTCGCATCAGGACTTACTGGTCGTGCGTCCGGACAGAAACGGGCGTGCGTCCGGACGGAAGTGGATGATAGCGTCTTGACAGAAGTGGTCGTTCGCCGTGTAACAACTTAAACCGATTTATTTAATAATTTAATTTAAAATCAAAAAGAATTTTTGATAGTTAATTTTACTTCGATTTTTTTATAAAATCAAATAATAAATTCTATTGTATCTACGAGAGTTTTTAATAAAAGGATGAAATTTTTTTTTCTAAAATGGGTGATTTTTATCTAGATTTATCTAGAAATTTCAAAAAAAAAAAAAAGAAAAGCTTTTGCTAAACTCGCGCACGCACACGCAAGAACGGGGAGGGAGCGGGAGACAGAGGGGGAGAACGCGTGAGAGATCGGAGAAGAAGGCCGGAGAAGAGGGTGGCGACCGCCGGTGCCACGACCACCGACCACCGTCGACCAACATCCGACCATCACCGGCGCCGTTCGCTACCGAAAAAGAGCAAAAACAGAAGCAAAAACAGGGCACCGAACTAGCGCGACGACCCGACCTCGGACCTTCAATTTCAGCCCCAAATCAGTTTGATTTCTTGCAATTTCTTGGACAAAGGTAGGATTCTAAACCTTTTAAACATATCTACTGATATAGATTGGATTAATTTCAAAGATTTGATAATCAACCAAAATCTAGGGCACCGGTACCCGACGGGGGCCAAAAATTGATTTTTTTTCTTTGTTGCTTTTCCGAAAATTGATTGTGGTGTTTATGATTTTGATGATTTGGTTAATCATAGATAAGGAATTCCGATACCATAGTTCAAGTGGATTGATATTTCGAGCTAATTTGTTGAGTAGTAGTATAGTTGTGTCGTTATCGGCTTGGTATAACATATAATAGCTTAAGAGTGTGGTTGTTGATACCCTAGAAGGGCTTATATTGATTGTTGATATCCATGTTTTGTTACAGGTGATGATTTGGCCATTGCCCATTTTTGGGAAGGTCTAAAAACAGGGGCAACTGTGCCGAAATTTCTAAAAATGTTAAGAGTTAGAATATTTTTCAACTTTTACTAAAACTCATTAATGAGAAAATTATTCTTATATTTAAAAGGAAAATGTTCTTATTTTTTTTAAAATGGGTGTTTTAAAGGAAGAAATATTCGGCACGAGATCCGGTATTCTAGTTTAGGATTTTCTTTATTAGATTATTTATTGGTTTAGGTCAGGACGTTACACCTCAGCTCTCACCTAAGGCCGAGTTCCCACCTGACTACAGTCTCACTAACCACCAGCTAGTAACTCCTCGAAATTTGTCTCTTGATACGGGTTAAAAGAACTCTGATATCCTATCTCGTCACTTCTTAAACCCATACTTACAACTGGCAATATTTTTGCTGAAACTTCATCGGCAATGACGTTATCATCCAACTGAATGACATTCCAATTAGGTCAAAGGAATAACTGTTCGGTTCACCTTTAAAGCTTGGTGAAAGAGGCACCACTTGACCTACATCCAGAGAATCCAAACAACTCACCAAAAAGGCCCTCAGGCCATATTGCAGCTATAGCTCACCCACGAGGTCAACAAACCTATTAGCCTCTATCTGGTCCTCATAATAAACACACACAAACTCGTTCTCAAACGGGGGAGTTCCTCAAAACACGCACTCTCGGAGCAACACACTGATCCGACACACTATACTGACGATGGTATAATTTCATCCTAACCACTAAAGGTATCATTTAAGGTGAGGGGATTCTCAAAAGGTCTATAACCTCAAAAGCAACTATTAACTGCCCACCTACAGGGCTCGAACAAACCATAAAAGGTATTCATACTATACCATGATTACTACGCACCAACAAGGTCAAAACTCACTAACTTATCATCGACCCTTACAACTAATGCAAAGCACTCAATCTCAAACCAAAATGAAACTTAACCATACGTTACAAAAACAACGCACAAGCTAGAAACAGGGTACTATCAACGACGTAACACCAACACGACCACTAAGGGCACCTCTAAAAAGAACTCTCAAATAAGAAGTCTACCCCATCAGGGTCACATCACATCATCATGCTCCCCTCCACTATGGTCCCATCCACGTTCCATCGTGTAAAACGCTTCCGTTCGTACGCACTCGGCAATACACGGCCCACAATGCAACAAAAAGACACGAGAACGCATGGGTCACGACATAGCACAGATCATGGCTTGAACATCACATCAACACAAACATCTCGGGTAACCACCTAACTCATAGGTTTACCAACTCTCAGATACTCCTCCCTATCCTACTCCGTCGAGTAAGATAGACAAAGCCTAGATAACAACAAACATATCACAATGCATGCTATCATCTATACACATAAGCACATAAACACAACGACAATCATCACATACCGATGAGGCTAATCGGAGTGATACATCAATCCGAACAACTCGCTTGGATTTCTAATTAGAATGAGTGTTCGCGACGCACCCTCTTAATATGACTCCCAAGGTAGTTAACCGGACGCCCAAGGCAAGAAATATCATCCTCAAAGTCCTACCTCCATGCTCACGTAATCACATAACCACATAGCGTGCGCAAGTCGGTTCTCATCACTAGATGAGCATACAAACACACTCATATAATGAATGCAACATGCAACTCTCTCGGCATAACACATGGCCCTTCCCACGATCCTAGGGTATTCGAGCCTAGAGCTCTGATACCAATTGTAACGACCCGACCCCTAAACCAATAAATAATCGAATACGGAATTATCCAAATACCGAATACCAGATCTCATGCGGAATATTTCTTTCTTTAAAACACCGATTTAAGAAAAATAAGAATATCTCTTTTCAAGAAATTTTTTTAAGAAAATGTTGGAAAATATTCTAACTATTGAAATTTTTAGAAATTTCGCCAGAGTTTTCCCTGTTTTTGAACCTTCCCGAAACAAGCAATGGCCTGTGAACAAGGTACTTGGACATATGAATATCAACAATCCGCATCCGCAGAAAACCGAGACTATTCTAAACTATATCAAGCCGATTACTGGCGGAAAAACAATACTAGTCAATAAGAAATCTCAATATAACAAGGGTGGCCCTTAGGCACTTGCAACCCATAGCTAATCTAAGCAAAAGCTAACTAAACCGGAAAGAAATATTGAACTACCTAACGGCATCTCACATGCAAACAACTGAATGATAAATGACCTTATGGCCGTACAGTCATCCAACTACTGAAAGAATTAAATACAATTAATTATACATTCATCCGTAACCAAAATAATGAAATGCATGAACAAAATAAAAATGTGTGAGCTCCAGCCTTTCCCATCCTTGCTCCAATCATCCAAATTTTCTTTTGCTTAACCTGAAAAATGTTAAGGTGGCTGAGCCACGGTTGTAAGATAATAGACAAAATAAATCTACATCATGATATGCAAAGTTGGTATGTAA
>JAULLH010561389.1:0-10352 GCA_035668455.1 Sarracenia alabamensis | reverse complement strand
CCTTCTGTGGAAAAAGATATGTCCAAAATACTGATGGTATGTCTGATTTGAACTTGGAATTTCTGGAACGGACGTCTCTTCTTGAGAACGGACGTCCGTTGTTGAGTCTGAAAACATCAAACTCTCTGGATCACAACGGATGTTGGAACGGACGTCTCTTCTTGAGAACGGACGTCTGAACGGACGTCTGTCCCCTACTTCGGACGTCTGTCCCCTACTTCGGATGTCTGATCTCTCCACTTCGGACGTCTGAATTTCTGCTGCAGAAATTTCGAACTTCAAATGATCATAACTCCTTCGTCCGAACTCCAAATGGGGTCATTCTTGTGTCCAAATTGAAGCCCTTGAAGTCAGCTTTCCAATGGACCAGGCCTTGCATCCAAATTCCTTCGGTGGAGCAAGATATGCCCAAAATACGAAGGGTGTGTCAGATTAGACTTTGATCTCCCATTGAGCTATCAACTTCAAACTTTAACTTCTCCTCCGATATCCAACATCTTGAGATTTTCTTGACTTTTTGCTATGAAATGAGCTTCTAACAAAGATGAAAACCTATGAAACAAAACTCAAACAAAGCTCAAACATAAGCAACAACAAATCAATGTGTTGGAAAAACAAAATCAAAACCAAGGCTTTATTGAAAAAGGCTTTAGGCCAACAGTTCCATATTTTGGCAAACCAAACTTGTTTTCTGAAAAGTTGCAACTTTCATTTTCCAAAGCAAAATTATACTTTATTTTCCTAAAACTAATATTATTTTCTATCAAAAATATTGAATCAAATTCCAATCAATTTTTTTTCCCTAAATACCACGTGAAATGAATTTTTCTTTTCAAACTCAAAATTATTTTTTTTAAACAAATTTTATTTCTAATCAACCAAGATAATGCTATCTTCAAGCCCTCGGGCCAAGAGGATCAGGGGTGATAAGAGAGTTCCAATGACTAGTTCCCCCGATCTTAACTGATGAACCTAATATGAAAGTGACGATTGAGTGGTTGAAACAGACAACTAGAATCTTGGATACTTTAAAGATCACCGAGGATGAGTTGAGGGTATATATAGCCACGTTTTAGTTAATGGTGATACAGATGAGTGGTGGGAGTTTTTGAAGACCATGACTGATGATACATGGGTAGCTTTCTCTAAGGTCTTTTTAGAGAAATACTTTTCGGAATGCTCTAAAGATGTATACCATGAGGAATTCCTTGCTCTTTTGTAAGGCTCCCTTTTTGTGATTCAGTATCAGCCAAAATTCACGAGTTTATCAAGGTTGGCTTCTGAGATGGTTTTGACTGACGAGTTGAGATCGAAGAGTTTTGAGATGGGTCTTCGCCCCGCCATTTTGAATAAGATTATGACATTTAGTCTTTAAGTCTTTTCTGATCTTGTGGAAGCGATGATCACAATGGAGAATGAGATAGTGGATACCCCAAAGCAGAGAGGGACGATCACAGTTAGGAGGTTCCACTGTCCAACTTGAGGGGTGTCCGCCCAAAAAAGTAGAAATCATGAGGTAATTGTGTTTTTTCTTCAGGTTCATACTAGCAGTTGCGTTCTATGCCGGCTCTATTTGTTGCATCTTTTAGACAATCTTATTAGAGGGAGGGACTTTGTTATACTTGCAAACAATCACGACAACAGGCAAGAGAGTTACCCCAAAAAAATCAATACAGATGAAGATTCCACTTACATGCTACCATTATGAGCAGATATGCCACATTCAGTGAGAGTTTCCATAATGTTCAGGGTGCCTCTGGTACACAACAAGGTGAAACATCTCAGGGACGATAGAGATACATCCAGTCTTAGTAGCAACCTACAGTATATTCGTCTAAAATAGAATGAGGAGCCATTTTAGCTCAGTTTATGAGGTAACAAGGTCGAGGGAAACCATGGGCAAATATATGCCCTTATTGAGCCCAGATCTTTGATGGCACTCGTTGTAGAAGATGCCACGGCTAATCCGTTGATTATTTGAGGTATCTTCTTAGGGTCTGTGTACTTATCGACACTGGAGCATCGAATTCGTTTATCAAATTTGCATTTGTATCGGCTTTTGGGCTAGAGATAGAGGTTTTGGGTATCATGCTATGTGTAGAGACACTGCTAGGAGAGACTATTGTGTTGAAATGGGTATGTAGAGTATGTGAGCTAGAGATAGCCGACCACTACTTGGCATTTGATTTTACCATCCTTGGTATGGCCTTGTTCGATGTCATCCTCGGGATGAACTGGTTGATCACCCACCACGTACATAGATTCTGACAGACGGTAAGTGTTTATTTGTTCTCCTAAGGGAGATGATTTCTTCTTTAAGGGCGACCGAGATGATGGTTTGATGCATGTGTCCCGTCACTTATAGAGTGATGGAAATCTTAGCTCATCTTTTAGCCCTTCTAATTAAGAGGAGACAATTTTTCTTTCAGGGAGTATGCTCCCTTTCTTTGTGAGTTTCCCGACGTGTTTTCCCAGGACTTCTTTGCTTCCACCCCGACGGGAAGTCGAGTTTAGTATCAGTGTCATTCTAGGGGCCACCCCTATTTTGGTGCCTTCCTATAATTTCGTGCCTGCCCGAGCTAGTAGAGTTAAAGGTGTAGATACAAGAGTTGTTAGATAAAGGTTTTTTTGACCTAGTGTATCTCTATGGGGAAAACCCACTTTATTCGTGAAGAGAAGGATGGGTCTTTGCACCTGTGCATTGACCATTAAAATTTAAACTATACAACATATCGATGAATTACTTGATCAATTTAAGGCATCTTATTGCTTTTCTAAGATTGACCTGAGATCAAGTTATCATCAGATGCATGTTAAGGAGGAGAACATCACGAAGCAGCCTTTCTTACACGTTATGACACTTTGAGTTTCTTGGCATGCCCTTTGGTTTGAGAAATACACTTGCCACATTCATGGATCTCATGAGCCACATTTTTCATCAATATCTTAATCAATTTATTGTCGTGTAGGAGTGCAACATCCTTATTTATTCATCTTCTGTGACACCCCGAATTTTTGGAGGCGTCGAGAGTAATAGTAACTATATATTGAAAGGTAAGTAACAATAATAATGCGTGAAATAAACAAACACTGTCCTTCTTTTAAACAAGGTGAATATGAGTATCAAAATTACATGCTGATTAATATAAGTATATTAGTCTATAGATCTAAATATAGTGTAAACACAAAACAAAGAATGAGAAATAACTAAGTCTAAAAAGGCGGGTCCAATAGTTAAGGCTAGGCTTGAGGAAGCCATGACTCCTCGACATGATCAACTACCTCATCGTTGCAAACTTCGGGTTCACTAAACCTGACATTATAAAGAAATAATACCAGGGGAATCAACACAATATACACAAATTTTCCATTCACAGGTAACAAGTAATAAATAACAGGAATATGATGAAGAATGATGCGTTCAATTTCACTCTAAGTTAATTAATTCAAGGTTATTCTATCTTTACCCGACCGAGAGAAAACATCATATCCCAAATCCAACACACTAACCAGTCTACCGTCTAACACTTGCTCTCCTTGAAGCCATGAAATAACACATAGCTGAATTACATATTCAACTAGCTTATCTAGATAGCAAGGGCATGAAACATCATCATTCGAACCATCGAAACTTAGTTTATGTATAGTGTATGATCAACGCTTCTAACCACCGGATTTCATCCAAACCATCATTACACTAATTTTTTCATAAAAAATCATGGCATATAGCCCAAAGTACCATCATGACATATAGCCCCAAATATCACCATGGCATATAGTCACAAATATCATCATAGCATATAATCCCAAATATCCATGTGCATGTAGCACACAAGCATCCATGTTCATATAGTACTAAAGTATCCAAACCTAAGGTTTATTTTTCATCCATTAATTTAAGTGATTATTTCAATTCTCACCCAATGAATGATGCATGATCATGTGACATATGATATGAATATGGAAGCTTACTCATGGAACGTGAATATACATGCCATATTAAGATATTTTCATGCAAAATGTATAATTTCCATACTGAGGCAAAATTTACTCAAGCTTTCATGACATACATATATTCAAATATGGTGGTTTAAGTATAATTAAATACTTAAAAAATTGATTTATATTATACATGCAAAACGAAAATATAATTTGGTATGGCATATCACTTAAGGTTTAAAGTTAGGTTCTATAAGCTAGTTGTGGTAAGACATACCCTTTTATACTTAAATTCATCAACTTTTTAACATACAAAATTCATATCAAATCATACAAGTTACGGTATTTGGGATAACATAAACCCTCAGCATGTTTTAATTGACTTTCTATACAACAATTTTACATCATGCTAAGGTCAAAATATAAGTTACATATTAAGTAATCATTCAACTAATTACATCTAGCAAAATTTAAAAAACAAATTACTGTAAATAATTCATATAAAATATAATACTATTAATTAATTTCTAAAAATTGCTAATTAACTTATTTGACATGTTAGGAATAACTCTCTAGGTTTAAGTTTTTCCAAAAAATGATCAAAAGCCCATCTTTTATCATTTTAAAATTTTGTGGCTGTTATGAATCCAAAACACTGTTTGGACAGAATAGTCAACTTTGTTTGCAAAAATGGAAAGAGTCATGTAGACTTAAGTTCTAATTCTCAAATCCTTTTTAGTGAAAGATATATGTCTTATGATGCTCTGGGATTGGACCTCACTCAAAAAGATTTTATATTTTATTTAATAAAAAAATATTACCACAAGGTGTCCAGATTTAATATCATTTTATAAAATACTATAACTTGTTCATTTTAAGAGATTTTTGAATGATTTCAGTTGGGTTAGAAACTAAACACAAAAATATAGCTTTTGGAACTAGTTTCACTCAAAGTGAACGTCAATACATGAAATGGTGTTCAAATGAAGTCACTGGTCTAGAATGAATTTCTGGACCAAATTTGCATACGAAATTTATAAAAAATATAAAAAAAATAATTTGGCTTCAAGAAAAATTATCATGCCAAGGAAACACCGAGAAAGTCCCAAAATTTTTTTTGTGAGGTCCAAGTTAAGTCTAGATATATTAAACATAACAGTTATTTTCTGGTTTTTCAAAAAAAGGACCATTGGACACTGATGGGTATGTATAAATACCCTTAACCAGGTCCTGAGAGATCGACCCAAGCCCATGAAGGAGAAGCCCAGATCCGGGCCAGCTCAGTCCAATCAGCAAATTACCTAGCGGGGCGCCATCGAAAGATACCCCGGACCACCAATCGTTCCTTACGAAGGACTCAACTGATACTGACCTGACCTGAGGTCGGGAAGGCCCCTAGCCCTCTTCACGAGGCCCCGACCTAATAGGGAATAACGACAAGCGCCGACCCCCCCGATCGAAGGCCGACCTCTATCCACTATCAGCCCCACAGTGGGCCCGTGGTAGTTGGAAGTAACGGTTCCTCTGAGGATTTCGGGATCATGATCTGACAGATTCTCCATCATTCCTAATCCGTTATGGAAAGGAATATTGGCATAAGGCAACATGCGCCTAAGGGCCGTGTACTTCCCTACCCGACGAACGATATATAAGTCAAGAGTAATTAAGATGAAAGGTACGCCATTATCTAACCCTAATCGCCGTCTTATTCTCATTCATTCTTTACCTGCACCCTTATATTGTCCATGGACTGACTTGATCGTCAGAGAGGGTACGCCGGAAAACCCTTCCGGTCCCCTTTCTAACATGATCTACCCTCTTTTGCAGGCCCACGAACCTCGGAGTGGACCAGTACAGATTCTGATGCTATCATTTGGCGCCGTTCGTGGGAACGATTTTACTTTTTGATAGCTATAAGTCACTTCATGACCCACACCAGATCCGTAGTGAGAAAGGACGTTTCAAACCGCCTACTCGAGAAAGAACCCTCCACTGATACTGGGGGTACCCACATCCCTGAAATGGGGACTCCAAGAGGGGCGGATAAACGCCCAAAGTCCGAATCAAACTCCGGTAGATTCAGCGTCACGTTCATGGAACATGACGATTCACTAGTCTGCCATCCTCATGACGAACCTCTTGTCATAAGCCTCCAAGTGGGGAATTACATTGTAAGGAGGGTACTCGTGGATAGCGGGAGTGCTGTAGATATTCTCTCCATGACAGCCTTCAACCAGATGGAACTCATCCAAACGGAGTTAGAACCTTCGATAACCCCATTAGTGGGATTGTCGGGGAAGAGGACATCACCGTTGGGGTCAGTGCGACTCCTAACGACAATCGGCGACGGAGAGGAGAAGTCATCGAGTATGATAACGTACATGGTCGTGGACATTCCGTTAACGTACAACATCATATTGGATCGGGCTGCCCTAAACCACTTCCAAGCCATCCCATCAACCTACCACTTGGTAGTCAAGTTTCCCACACCCAGAGGAATAGGGCTGCAAAGGGGAACCTTACGCTCGGCCCGGGAATACTGCACGAGCTTACTAGGAGACCTCGAACCCCAGGAGGCTCTAAGTAGGGAGGAATTGGAGCCCGAACGCGACAACGAACAGGAACGCTCGCAGCCAACCGGCGAACTGAAAGAAGTGCCCGTTGATGATGGAGACATTTCAAGAACTGTCAAACTGGGGTCTCCGTTGGAAGGGAGTTTGAAAAACGCCTTAGCGAATTTTCTAAAAGAAAACAAGCAAGTTTTTACGTGGAGCAGCGCTGACATGCCGGGGATATCCCTTAGCGTCATGGTCTATCGCTTGAATGTGGACCCTCGCATGAGATCGGTCAAGCAGAAACAACGAGTATTCGCGCAACAACGACAAGAGGCCATTATTGAGGAAGTCGGCAAACTCTGGGCCGTCGGATTCATGAGAGAGATAAAATAACCAGAGTGGTTGGCCAATGTAGTGATGGTCAAGAAACCCAATGGCAAGTAGAGGATGTGCATCGACTTTACTGGCTTAAACAAAGCCTGCCCCAAAGATAGTTACCCACTCCCGAAGATAAATCTACTGGTAGACTCCACCTCGGGCCACGAGCTCCTCAGTTTTATGGACGCCTTTTCGGGATATAACCATATCCTGATGCATGTCCCCGACCAGGAGAAGACGTCGTTCATAACCCCTAGGGGACTATACTGCTATAGAGTGATGCCGTTTGGACTAAAAATGTCGGAGCCACGTACCAGCGGATGATTAACAAAATGTTTGAGAAGCAAATCGGTAGGAATATAGAGGTTTATGTCGACGACATGTTGGTGAAAATTCGGACCGACGACTAGCACATGGCCGCTCTAGCAGAGGTTTTCCAGGTCTTAGACCAGTACCAGATGAAGTTGAATCCAGATAAGTGCACGTTCGGCGTCTCGACAGGAAAATTCCTTGGTTTCCTTGTTAGCCAGAGGGGTATAGAAGCCAACCCCGATAAGATCCAGGCCATCATCGATATGCGTCTGCCAACTAAGCCCAAGGATGTCCAGCGTTTGAGCTGGAGGGTGGCAGCCCTCAATCGCTTCGTGTCCAGAGCCATGGACAAGTGTTTGCCCTTCTTCAAAGTGTTGAGGAAGGCCATTAAATGGATCGAGGAATGTGACCAAGCCTTCGCCCAGCTCAAAGCCTACTTAGCCAACCCACCCTTATTATACAGCCCTGTCAATGGAGAGGAGCTATATCTCTACCTAGCAGTGTCGGATGCCGCCTTGAGCGCGACACTAATCAGAGAGGGAGAAGGTCAGCAAAAGATGGTCTACTATATCAGCAAAACCCTGCTCCCTGTTGAAACCAGATACCCGAAGCTGGAAAAACTCGCCCTTGCACTCGTGGTAGCCTTTAGGAGGCTACGTCCTTATTTCCAATCCCATCCTATAGTCGTACTCACGGACCAACCGTTGGAAAAGGTCCTCCAGAAGCCTGAGCTGTTGGAAAGATTGGTCCAGTAGTCAATCGAGCTCAGTCAACACGACATCGAATTCTGACCGCGCCATGCGATAAAGAGTCAGGCTGTGGCCGATTTTCTCATTGAGTTAGCTGTGATCGACCCCGAGCTATCCACAGATTCTGCCGGCGGCCAGGAGTCGCCAACAAAAGGGAAGGCCTTTACCAACACCAACCTTGGAGCACCCGAATTCGATCAGGCCAAGCTATGGGCCGTCCGGGTAGACAGGTCATCTAGGAAAGATGTGGGAGGGGTAGGTCTGACTTTCACCTCTCCCCAGGAAGATCACCTCTGACATGCCATCCAATTGGATTATCAGGTTACAAACAACGTGGCAGAGTACGAGGCCCTTATTAGGGCCCTTCAAATCGCCCGGTTGTATGGCACCGAGCCGGTCTCGGTAAGCACTGACTCTCAACTAATAGCCCAATAGATCAATGGTAACTACGAATTGAAGAGCGATAGGTTGAACCAGTATAAGGCCATGGCACAACAGCTGCTCTCAAGTTTCAACATTTCGAAAGTAAAGCGAATTCCTCATGCAGATAATAGAGAAGCCAATCAACTTGCTCAGGCGGCTTCGAGCTGTCTGGAACCCCTTAGGGAAGGCGTGCATTTTGATATCGCCACCAGTCGGGTTATAGACCGACCTCATGAGGCTCTCCACGTGTCAACACTGGAGGGATTTGATTGGGCACTCCCCATCATTGACTTCCTCTGCTCGGGCAAGCTACTCGAAGACAAGATGGAAGCCCGAAAACTCAAGTTCAAAGCGGCCAAGTACCTGGTGAAAGGGAGCGTCCTTTATCGAAAAGGAACCTCAGTCCCCTATTTGCATTGCCTGGACAGGAACGAAGCCCAGTATGTACTAAGAGAGGTTCTCGAAGGAGTATGTGGTGACCACTGGGGATATCGACCTTTGGCCAGGAAGATTGCAAGAGCCGGGTACTATTAGCCAACCATGGCCGGCGACGTGAAAGACTTTGTAGCCAAATGCGACAAATGTCAACGCTTCGCCAACGTCTCCCACCAACCACCGGAAGAGCTCACAGTCCTGACGACTCCATGGCCTTTCGCACAATGGGGACTGGACATCGTTGGTCCCCTCCCGATGGCAAAGGGCCAAGTCAAATTCCTACTAGATGGGATTGACTATTTCACTAAGTGGGTGGAAGCACAGCCCCTAGCCAAGATCACTGAGCCAAACATCAGGAAGTTCATTTGGAAAATGATAGACTGTCGGTTCGGAATACCGAAAGTTAAAATAACGGACAATGGTAACCAATTCGACAACAGAAACTTCAAGAACCTCTGTGTAGAAAGGGGCATTGAACTGCACTTTGTGTCCCTAGCCCACCCCCAGTCCAACGGACAGGTGGAGGTGACAAACCGGACGCTGTTGAAAATAATAAAGACCAAACTGGAAAAAGCCAAGGGCCTATGGGAAGAGGAGCTGCCAAATGTCCTATAGGCTTACGGCATCACGACCATAACTCCAACAGGAGCCTCCCCATACCTATTGATCTATAGCCATGAAGCCGTACTCCTGGTGGAGATCGGTCTACCGAGAGCCAAAACCACCCACTTTGATCCCCTTTGCAACGACCAGGAGCTCAGCTTAGACCTAGACCTTATAGATGAGGAGAGGGAGCAAGCTGCCATGCGAGTAGTAGCTTACCAGAGCAGCACAAGGAAGTTGTACAATTCCCGCATCAAAGAACAAAGATTCCAGCCAGGGGACTTGGTTCTGCGCAAGGTAATGCTGGCCACCAAAGACCCCACCGAAGGGAAGTTGGGGCCCACATGGAAAGGTCCATATATCATCAAGACAGTGGCTAGGAAGGGAGCTTACAGGCTCAAGGACATGGAAGGACGAGATCTAACCCACCCCTGGAACGCAGAACACCTAAAGAGGTACTACCCGTAAAAGGGAGATGTAACTTATTACCTCACAAATAAGCATTGTACGTTTATATTTATTTCACCTTTAATAAATTAGACTTTTGAACGCAAACCTCCTCGTTCTATCTTTAACTCTAAAAGAAAACTCTACACGTGGAAATTGTTGGAATCGCTGCAACGAAAGTTTAAAAGAAATCGTTTAAGTTGCTCGTTTTTCGTGAAACCAAACATGTTCTAACTCAAGGATCAGAAATATACCCTCGGTGATTTGTCAAAAATCACAAGTGTTCCTCGTGTCCGTTGATGAGACCACCACAGAAGCTTCTCACGTATGACCCTGGCACGTATCGTCTCTGGCGGGTGGGCGCCGATCCGAGGCGATTCCACGTAGGCTTCAACACACTTCGCTCTCAAAATCTCCAAGTAAGATTACAAGAACCGAGAGAGAGAGAGAGAGAGAGAGAGAGAGAGAGAGAGAGAGAGAGAGCGAGAGAGAGAGAGAGAGAGAGAGAGAG
>JAULLH010561278.1:0-10353 GCA_035668455.1 Sarracenia alabamensis | reverse complement strand
CCTGCGCCGCCGCTGTCCCCCCTCCCCCAGTTGCCTTGTTCTTCTCTCTCTCTCTCTCTCTCTCTCTCTCTCTCTCTCTCTCTCTCTCTCTCGTTTTATTTGTGTGAAGGTGAGAAGACCCAAACAGGGACCAGTAGCTTCGGCTGCTCTGTTATGCCGAAGGGAAAGAGGACACATGCCCTAGCCCACGTCCTCCTCTTTATTTTAGCGTTGTGCCCATTTTACCCCCATCATTTTTATCCAAAAAAATACATCTAACTTTCCTTCTTTCTCTTGTTTTAATTAAATATAAAACCACATATATACACATATATATATATACTTATACTTCCCTTTTAACAAAATTTTAAATTTTTGTTAGCCGTAAAATAAAATTATTACCCGACAATCCTCTTTCAAAATAAATAATTAATTAATCGATTTTTCGGGTCCTCACAATTCTGATGTTAAACCTATCAAGCAAAAACTCCAAAGAATAACTAGATTGGGCTTTGAAGATTAAAGAATAGGTAACCAAGCAAATTGATTGTGGGTTTCTCATGGTCACTGGGTACCGAAGTGGGTTGCGAACATCATGCTTGTGCTAAAGAAAGATGAGGAGTCAGTCTACGTGGATTTCGAAGACCTCAATAGGGCTAGCCCTAAGACGGACTTCCCTTTCCTGCACATAGACATATTGGTGGATAATATCGCTAAAAGCATGCTCTATCTTTTATTGACAGTTTCTTGGGGTATAACCAGGTCTTGATGGCACTAGAAGACCATGAGAAGATGACTTTCACAATGCCTAGGTGAACTTATTACTATAGAGTCGTGCTGTTTGGATTGAAGAACGCATAAGTAATTTATCAAAGAACTGCTACATCCTAATTGCATGATATGATACATAAGAAAATTGGAAGTTTATGTGAATGATATGAATGTAAAGTCTAAACCAAATAGGGACACCAAGCATTGCTATGAAAGTTCTTCGAAGGAATCAGAAAATATAAGATGCACTTAAACCCTGAGAAATGTGCATTTAGTGTAACAGCATGATAGATGCTTGAATTTATGATCACACATGGAGGAATTGAAGTCGAATCAACTAAAATCAAGGCTATTATTGAGATACCCATCCTAAGAATCGAAAAGGATGTAAGAGGTTCCTCGAAAAATTCAATTCGTCAATCGATTCATGGCTAAACTAACAATCACATGTGAACCTTTATTCCATCTCTTAAATAAAGGAACAAAGTTTTGATGGGATCAACAATGGCAAGATTCTTTTGATGCCATCCCGCAATATTTGCAGAATCCTTTAATATTATCGCCACTGAAACATAGGAACCCTATCATTTTGTATTTGCTGATAACATATTCAGCAATGGGATGCATGCTCACCCAAAAAGATAAGCGACCTACTACTGCTTAAGTAAGAATATGATGAAATGCGAGTTTCGATATAAGCCAATAGAGAAAACTTATTGGGCATTAGTGTGAGAATCTAAGAAACTACATCATTACATGCTCACTTAACCGAGTCATCCTGATTTCACCAATAGATCCCCTCAAATATCTGTTTGAGAAACTAGGATTGACATGAAAGTTGGCTAAATGGGTTTTGAAGTTAGTAGAAATCAACCTCTAGTATCTCACGATGAAATCAGTGAAAGGAAGAGTAATATCTAAATTTTTAGTTGCCAACCCCATTGACGGAGATGATGAGCCAGATTTAAAATTCCTTGATGAGCATGTCTTGGGAATCGAGAAGGACCTTTGGACCTTATATTTTTCTAATAGAGCCTCGAACTAGAACTATATATATAACATCCTGACCTAAATCAAATAATAACTTAATAAGAAACATCCAATAACCGAGTCTCTTGCTGAATATCTATCTCTTTAAAACACCAATTTTAGAAAATAAGAACATTTTTCCTTTTTTTAAGAAATTTTGAGAAAGAGTGGAAAATATCTAACTCTTGAAATTTTTTGAAATTTCGGTAGAGTTTACTCTATTTTCGGACCAAAACCCAAAATGGACAAACCTGTAAACAGACACTTGGACATCAACAACCATTATAGGTCTTTCAGGGCATCAACAACCATAATCTAAGGTACTCTAAACTATAACAAGCCGTTATGCGGTACAACTCTAATACGAATCAACAAACTATCTCAAAATATCAATAAATCAAGGGTGGTCCGTAGGCTCTTGCAACCCGTAAGCAACTGAAAACAAAACACAAACTAACTAAACTGAAACGGAAAGTAAACTACCCACCGCCATCTCACATGTATACAAGAGATGATAAATGGTCTTATGGCCATACAGTTATCAAACAACTGAAATGAAATATAATTAATTATACATTCATCCAAGAGAAAAATAATAAACTGTGTGAACAAAATAAAGAGGTGCAAGCTCCTGCCTTTCCATCCTTGCTCCAAGCACCAAAAGTCTCCTTTTTGCTCATCCTCAAAATTGTTAGGGTGGCTGAGCCACGGTTGTAGGATAATAGACAAGATAAACCACAAAACAATATACAAAGTTGGTTATGCAGCAATGTAAGTAAAAAGGTTTTAAAGAATAAACCATAATCATTTTGTCGTTCAAAACCATGCCTGCATAACCGGGTTTTGCTATAAAATTCTCATTTTATCCAGAAAGTCTTTGAATAAAAGAGTATCAGTTGAAAAATCATGTTTTTCTCACTAAAATTAACTTACAACCCCAAAATAGTAAATAACTACACTTTGTATACTAATAGGCGCAAGTTGCCAAGTGGTAGTAGATCTAACTCAGTATGAAGTGAAACGATTACTACATAATAAACTGTGTAACCTAAAGCATAAAGGAGGTTTCATTCTCATCTATCTAAAAAGTGATACATGGTGCCACGTGTCCAGGGCCGTAAAAGAAGCTAAAGAGCTACGATATATGCATCAACCATAAGGATATCAATCAAGCTTGACTCACAAGGAGCCGTCCCCGCTTATGGATGTGCCGTCCAATGACTCACAATGAGCCATCCCTTCTTTTGGATGGGCCGTCCAATGACTCACAATACACATGTGCTTCGATACCAATACCGGTCATCCAATAATAAACCTCATATACCAAAACTGTGATAGAAAACTAACATAATGTGTTCACACAAATGTCATAATCGACATATAGATATCAACCAAAGGGATATCCTAATCAACACATACTCCGGTCATAAACTTCCAGCACAAAGACACAAGCTATGTACTCCAACAGATCACGAAGATCAACTCACACGTACCCGCAAAGTGTCCACATAAATATCACAAACAACATACAGATATCAACTAGAGGGATATCCAACCCAAGATCACATAATCCTATCATCTACAACTAGGCTATTATAAGGAAGCCTAAGCATCGAGTTCTGCAAGCATCTATGAATGCATATCTCAACATCCAACTATTAGTTCAATCATAAACATGATCTTGCAAAATCTTATATAACTATCTCTGCCATAGGTTATTAAAAGTGAGTCTAAGGGTCTTAAAACACCTAAACCCCAAATCACAACTCCGTAATTTAAGCACAATCTCCATAGGCTATGTATAAGGGAGCCTAAAAAATGTTTAAGTACTCTAACCACAATCAGTGCATTCATTGTATAAATGGAGGGTCGAATGTGATCCGAAACCACCTATGCATCGTCAAGTAGACAACCCAAACTTCGACACGTCAGAATCAACAATCCTGGTTTTAGGTTTAAGAATAACCTAAAAGATATAATCTATCTATCAAATGAAAGTGGCTACAATGGTTTAGCCTAAGCATCTCATATATTCCAAACGGTGTCTAACAGTATATCTCAAACTCCGAGAGCATAGGCCATAACAGGAGCCTAAGGGTCGTGAAATGGACTAACCAAACATCAACGTGACCAAGTGTATTATCATAGTTCTTAGGGCCTCGCATAACCTAGACCACATCATCGCGTCATCAGAAGGGGCTAGAAGAATTTATCCTAAGGATCTCCAATTACTTCCCTTAACTTAAACACAACCGAGGACTGACTTCATCAATACGGATTCACATATTTAACACCCGCAGGTATATTTATAATGCTGGTTTTCATAAAGTAACTCCGAAGGTTATAAATCTCAGATTTCCAACTTGTTGAGTTGTTAAGGGGTGTTGATTCCATTTACTCAGATTCCACCAACTTCGGGCCACAAACTAATATCCACGCCGAATTCACATAATCAAACTTATTCTCTCAAGATCACAAGGTTTAGACCTCGAACTCAGTTACCAACTTACCCGTTTGTTAAGGAATATTGATTCCATCTATCTAAAAATCCTCAAACTCACACCATAGGATATATTCTAAATTAATATCTCAAATTTGAAGACAATTTCTAAAAAGAATCACCCTATGGCCGAAAGTCCCAATTAGGCAAATAATACCTAAAACAAACCCTAGTTTATCCAAATCGGAAATTGATCAAGCTATAGCATTTCTAGCAAATTAAAAATAATCCTCACAGTATTCTATAGCAAGTTCCAACCACCAATTGTGGGATTTAAACAAAGAAAACAAAAAAAATCAATTTTCGGTTCGTCGGAGGCGACGAACCCTAGGGTTTTAGTTGATCATTGAAATATCAAAATTTACACAATCTATATTAGTGGATAGGTTTAAGAGGCCTAGAATCCTACCTTTGTTGAAGAAAAGCATGAAAATTGAACCAATTGGGGCCGAAAATCGCAATCAGAGCCGCAGTAGTTCCGTTTGGTGATTGGTTTCCCATTTCTATATCAATCATAAATCCTCAACAAAAGTCCAAACAAAATTATTAGAAGTGTAGAGGATGCCTCGAATCATACCTTAGACAAATGAATAAGAAGAATCGAGCCAAAAATCGAGCCAAAATCGCCTGTTGAAACTCGCAGAGCACGGCGCCTACGAGGCTCTATTTTCGCTCCTGTTTTCCCCCTTTTTCCGGCGGTGATTGGCACAGGTGGTGATCCGACGGTGGGCGATGGTGGTCGACGGTAGCCCTCCTCCCTTCTCTGACCTCCTTTCTCCCCGATCTCTGTCTCTCTCGCGCGATCTCTCTTTCTCTCCATGTTCTCTGTTTCTGTGTTCGCGTGCGAGAGTACGCGACTGTTTGGCCCAAAATAGTAAGCTTCATCTGAAGCTTCTAGGTTTCTCTGTACATTATTATTATTATTATTATTATTATTATTATTATTATTATTATTATTATTTGAAGGAGATTCTAGAAAATTGAGACAAATAAATATGTATATAAAATTTTATTTTCTCTTAAAAAAATATTAAATTTTTGCCAAAATCTCCAAAATAAAACAGGTCATCCGAAAAAATTTATCCGAGGTTAAAATCAATAACTAAATTTTCTTTGGATTTAAAGAAATTACTAATTAAAATAGACCCGGTTATTACAGTTATAGATTCGCGCGTTGTTATATGCCTCATTGCGTAGTTCCTCTCGCTCACTGAGTTGTAATTTACGATGGTTGCCGGTATTGGGCATGTCGAAGTTAAATGTTTTGATATCGCAATATGCTCGATGTTCTAGCTCAACTGGCAAATGGAAAGGTTTTCCAAATTCTAGACGATATGTGGACATTCCGATTGGAGTTTTGTATGTCGTATGATATGCCCAAAGAGGGTCTTTTAGCCTTTCGAATCAATCATTCCTATCAGGACAAATGGTTTTCATCAGAATATATTTGATTTCCCTATTCGATACTTCAACTTGGTCACTGGTTTGTGGATGATAAGGGGTGGCTACCTTATGTTAGATTGAGTATCATCGGTGTAGGGACGAAAAATATTTTTTCATGATGTGCGTTCTGCCGTCATTGATGAGTGCCCGTGAAAAACCAAATCGAGAAAATATATTACTTTATGAAAAATTAATCACAATTTTGTGATCGTTCGATTTGATGGCTACGGCTTCGACCCATTGGGATACATAATCGACTGCCACAAGGATGTATTCATATCCAAAAAATGGTGGGAATGGTCCCATAAAATTGATGCCCCAAACATCGAAAATTTTGATAATTAAGATTGGGTTCACGGGCATCATGTCTTTAGCAATCATTGTGCCAATCTGCTGGCATTGTAGGCATCTTTTACAATAGTTGTGGGCATCTTTGAAGAGTGTCACCTAGTAGAATACACTTTGAAGTACTTTGGCTATGGTTTTCTTACCACTTAAGTGTCCACCACATGCTAGTGAGTGACAAAATCAGAGAATGCTTTCTACCTCATCCTCGGGTGTGCATAGTCGTATGTCTTGGTCAGAGCAATATTTAAAAAGCTCTGGCTCTTCCCAGAAGTAGTATTTAACTTATGAGAAAAACGGGTCATTTTGTCGTTTGGTCCAATCATTTGGGATTCGACCGACCACCAAATAGTTGATTATATCTGTGAACCAGGGTGGTTAGATAGTAGTGACCAAGAACTCTTACTCGTCGAGGAACGAGTCTCGAACATGCACGTGGTCAATGGATGACTGGACTAGGAGTCGGGAGAGGAGATCGGCTATAGAATTTTCGGTGCCCTTCTTATTGCGGATTTCTAGGTCAAATTCTTGTAGAAGTAGGATCCAGTGAATCAAACGGGGTTTTGTAACTTTCTTAGCCAGGAGATGCCTAAGTGCATCATGGTCAGTGTAGACAATCACCTTAGATACCAGTAGGTACGATATGAATTTATCCAAGGCAAAACTACTGCTAGTGGTTCCTTTTCGGTGGTGGTATAGTTCAATTGAGCTTCATTTATAGTCTTACTGGCATAGTAAATGACATGGGGGACTTTGTTCTCTCTTTGTCCAAGTACATCTCCCACAGCATAATAAGAGGCGTCACACATGATTTCGAACGGTATAGCCCAGTTTAGTGACTGCATGATCAGTGCAGAGGATAGAGCATCTCAGAGTTATTCGAAGGCACGCATACATTTTTCATCAAAGTCGAATGTGGCTTTCTCAGTGAGAAGGTCGCAAAGGGGCTTTGAAATTTTTGAAAAATCTTTGATGAATCTTCGATAGAATCCAGCGTGGCCTAGGAATGAGTGGATCTATCGTACGATTGTGGGTGGTGGTAATTTGGAGATATGGTCGACTTTAGCTTTGTCTACTTCTATACCGCGTTTGGAGACTATGTGCCCCAACACAATCCTTTATTGGACCATGAAGTGACTCTTCTCCCAATTAAGTACCAGGTTTGTGTCTTGGCAGCGTTTAAGCACTAGGGTCAGATTTGGGAGACAGTCTTCGAATGAAGAACCAAACACGGAGAAGTCATCCATAAGTACTTCAAGAAGGTTTTTCACCATGTCGGAGAAGATAGACATCATGCACATTTGAAAGATTGCAGGTGCGTTGCACAACCCAAAATGTATATGCCTGTAGGCGAATGTGCCAAAGGGGTAGGTGAAGATTGTCTTCTCTTGGCCCTCGGGATATACAGGTACTTGACTATAGCCGGAGTAGCCATCCAGAAATCAGTAATAGCTTTGTCCAGCTAAACGCTCCAAGATCTGATTGATGCAAGGTAGAGGAAAGTGGTCTTTCCTTGTCATGGCGTTTAGCTTGCGATAGTCGATGCAGACTCGCCAACCAGTAGTCGTGCGAGTAAGAATGGATACTCTATCGTTTAATACCACAGTGAGCCCAGATTTATTCGGTACAACTTGTGTGGGGCTCACCCATTTACTGTCTGAGATTGGGTAGATAATGAGTGCATCTAGCAGCTTTACTACCTCTTGTTTAACCACTTTCTTCATGTTGGGATTCAATCTCCATTGCATTTCTCGTGTAGGCTTAGCATCCTCTTCACAATGAATGCAATGCATGCAAACAGAGGGGTCAATACCTTTTAAATCAGGCACTGTCCATCCTATGGCTCCCTTGCGGGCCTTGAGAACCTCAGTCAATTGCTTTTCTTGTATAGGCATTAAGTCCAAGGCAATAATGACTGGCAGGGTACAACGGGGTCCCAGAAAGATGTGCATGAATGAGCTCGGGAGAGGCTTCAACTCAAGTGTAGGTGGGGCTTCTAGGGATGGTATGACGGGTATGGATGAGAGCGGGGGTAATTCCTCGAATCGGGACACCCATTGCGGTGTGTCTATGTAATCTTCCGTTTTAAGCTCGGCATTGGATTTATTGATGGTAGGGTCAAGCTCTAAAAGGTCTTCCCCAAAGTGAGCCAAACAGGCTTCCATGAGGTCGTCTGTAAAGATGGAAGGAAGGGCTTGTTGTGTTGCCTTCTCAACTTGGTCGATTGCAAAGCAATCGACTGCGAATACAGGATGGTGACAGGCATGAAACACATTAAGCCATAGCTTCACGTTGCCAAAAGAGATGTCCATTACCCCATATCAGCAATTGATACATGTGTTGGATGTGGCCAAAAAGGAACATCCAAGAATGATCGGCGTTTGTCTCCTCGTATTGTTATCCAGTTCGTTGTCTAGTACTATAATGTCAACTAGAAATAGGAACTTGTCGACCTTGACTAGCATGCCCTCGATTATGCCTTGGGGAACTGTAACTGGCATATCTGCCAACTGGAGGCTGATAAGGGTTGGTTTTAGCTCTCCAAGTCCAAATTACACATATACAGAGTACGGGAGGACGTTCACGCTGGCTCCTAAGTCCAATAGTGTCCGGTCGATCTGATGATCGCCGATCATGCATGAGATAGTTGGTATCCCTGGGTCTTTCAACTTTGAGACCAAGTCATAGCTGAGGACTGAACTAGCGTGCTCGGTTAGTAGCACTTTCTTGGGGATGCTCGTCTTACGCTTTTTGAGTGCGTAAGTCTTTTAAGAACTTTTCATAAGACAAAACTTGTTGGATAGCGTCAAGAAGGGGCAGGTTGATTTTGTGCTGGGTGCTTGTGGTTCGAGGTGTGATGGGAATGGTGCCTTAGCTTCCTTCGGGAACACTGGAGGGGCCATAAGTGCCTCCTCGAATGCATCGTTAGGTGGTTGTGTACAAGCAGTTTCTTACTCAGTTGCTTTGGAGTGATCAGACTAGTCCACTGTCATTAGGGTAGGTACTGGCTGAGGTTTGCTTGGTAACGGCTGGGGTATTAGCTCTTTTCTACTTCTCAAGGCCATAACAACCTTTACTTGCTCGTGGTATACACCACTGCTACTTGGGTTGCTGTCGATTATGTATTGGCCTTTGGGGTTTGCCACAGGTTAACTCAGGAGTTTTCCATTCTCTCGGCAGTTAAGCGCGGCAGCTATTTGTCCTACTTGTGTTTCCAGCTTGGCGATGGACTGAGAATGAGAACTCAAAAGTTGAGGCTTAACATCCAAGTTTTTTAGGGCTTTTAACACAGTCTCTTTAAAGCCTGAGGCTCGAGAGGTTGGAGCAGGTGCTTGTTGTGAGGCACGATAGGTCTGTTGATTATAGGAGTTATAAGTGGACCTAGGTGCCTGAGTTTGTGGTGGTCCTACTGCTTCTTGTTGATTTCTCCACCAAAATTTGGTATGGTTTCTCTAGCAGGGTTATAGGTATTGGAATATAGGTCGTTGCCTAGTCGGGAGAATCCTTGAGCAGCATTAACTTGCTCTTGGACAAAATTGAAGAATTGATCAGCTATTGGACACTCAGAGACAAAGTGTGCGGGGCTTGCACACAGGGCACAAGCGTCTTACATGGTTGGTGGAGGTTGAGCTATTGGTAAACCAGTGGTTAATATCTTATCAAGCTTCTCTGTGAGGGACTTCACTTGGGTTGAAAGATCATCATTTTGAGTTACCTCATATAGTACTCTTATCTTTTGAGTTGTCACACAGTCAGTGCGGGAGACCAATGCTTGGTGTTGTGAGCATTCACTCAACTTTTCCAGATGGGACCATGCATTTGTCACATTGTTAAGCATGAATGCACCGTCGTGTGTGGCATCAATGTATTAACAATATTGTTGTAACAGACCTTTATAGAAGTTCAAAACTAATTGCCATTTCGGGACTTGGTGATGAGGACAACTCCTTATAAGCGCATTAAGTCTTTCCCATGTCTAGTTAAATGTCTCGCCTTCTGGTTGAGTGAAACTTGTTATGGAACGACAGATTTGATAAGTCTTACCTATGCGGAAGAACTCACGGAGGAACTCCTACTGAAGTTTAGCCCAATTTGTGATAGTATTAGCCTCCAGAGATTTGAGCCAATGTTTGGCCTTGTCTCGGAGTGAAAACGGAAACAGCTTTAGGTGTTTGGTTTCTTCAGGTAGGCTGTTAATTCTTATGGTTGAATATTGATCGGCACTCAAAAGTGACGATTTAGACCCGTTAATTTACACTGAGTTAGTCCCTTTTTATTATCTAATA
>JAULLH010561170.1:0-10355 GCA_035668455.1 Sarracenia alabamensis | reverse complement strand
AGATGGGGAATGACTCCCAGGTGTCTGCTATTGCAGTGGAAGACGTAGTTATTAACTTCAGTAGAAATAAGAGTTTAATTTTGAAGAGCATTTTATATGTACCTCAAATCAGGCAAAACTTAGTTTCGATTTCCTATTTGGGGATTGATGGATACTCTGTTTCTTTTAATAAGCATTTTTGCAATATTATGGTTGGAAAAAAGTTTATCTGTCTTGGTACTTTAGGGAATGCTCTTTATATTTTACATCCTGTTGATTCTACTAATAAAAACAATGAGGCGAATAATTTATGTGTTTTACCACTTAAAAGGAAATATTCTTCTTTGAACCAAACACTAATTTGGCATCTTTTTTCAGATCATGTTAATCTAAAAAGGATACAAAGACTGGTTGAAAATAGACCTTTAGGTTCATTGGAAGTAGAGGCACTTCCAGTCTACGAATGTTGTTTAGAGGGTAAGATGACCAAGAGACCGTTCATGGCCAAGGGACTTAGAGCCAAAGAAGTGTTAGAACTGGTTCATTCTGATGTATGTGGTCCCATGAATATCTAAGCAAGTGGTGGGTATGAGTACTTCGTCAGTTTTATTAATGATTACTCTAGGTACAAATACATTTACTTGCTTCACCGTAAGTCTGAAACCTTTGAGAAATTCAAAGTATTTAAGGTGGAAGTGGAGAAGTAGACAGGTAAAAGTATCAAAATCATATGATCTGATCGTGGTGGTGAATACCTTTTGGGGGAGTTCAGGCACTACGTGCCAGAGCATGGGATTACATCCCTATTGTCTGTACTAGGGATGCCTCAGCAAAATGGTGTTGCAGAAAGAAGAAACAGGTCCCTTAAGGAGATGGTAAGGTCCATAATGAGTTATTCGGATTTACCGCATTCATTTTGGGGTTTAGCATTAGAGAAAACGGCTTTCATTCTGAACTTGGTACCTACTAAGGCAGTTCCTGGTACCCCTATGGAGTTGTGGACTAGGCATAAGCCAAGTCTGAAACATCTCCGGATATGGGGTTGCCCACTACACGTGTTGGTGGGAGATACAAGTATGGTGGAACCAAAAACAGAGATCTGTTTCTTTGTTGGATACCCTAGAGGAACTAAGGGTGATTTATTTTATAATCCTACGAGTCAGAGGGTATTTTTTAGTACAAATATAAGATTCTTGGAAGAGGATTATGTGATAAACCATAAGCATTGGTCGCAAGTTATTCTAGAAGAGGTTAGGAATGAAGACATGGTACAACCGGAAAGCATACCTAATGAACGAGATGAAATACCACCTATCGTGAGTGCACATGAATGGCTTCATCGTAGTGGGAGGATTGTTTGTCAACCCGATAGGTTTATGTTCTTGGGAGTGTCTTATGACAAGATCCCGGAAGAACTTGATATCGAACCACGGAATTACAATGAAGCATTGCAAGACAAGAATGTGGATTTATGGCAAAAGGCTATAGAATCTGAGATAGAGTCTATATGCTCTAATCAGGTTTGGGAGCTTGTAGAACCATTAGATGGAATAAAACCCATCAGATGTAAATGGATCTATAAGAAAAAGAGAGGAGTGGACGGGAAGGTGGGAACCTTCAAAGCTAGGTTTGTTGCAAAGGGGTTTACTCAGAAAGAAGGGCTCGATTATGAGGAAACTTATTCGCCAGTAGCCATGCTTAAGTCCATTTGGATTCTCTTATCTATTGCGGTTCATCTTGATTACGAGATTTGGAAAATGGACGTTAAGACGACATTCCTTAACGAAAGTCTTGACGAGAGTATCAATATGATGCAACCAGACGAGTTCATAATAAAGGGCCAGTAGCACATGTTGTTCAAGCTTAAGAGTTCCATTTATGGACTTATGAAAGCATCAAGATCTTGGAACACTCGATTTGACCAGGCAATTGAAAGTTTCAGCTTTGATCAGTGTCCAATCGAGTATTATGTATACTGGAAGCGTGATGCGCATAAGATGGCTTTTTTAGTCATTTATGTTGATGACATTCTTTTAATTGAAAATGATGTGGGGTTGTTATCATTGGTGAAGGTATGGTTGTTAAGTCAATTTGACATGAAGGACCTAGGAGAAGTAGGCCAAATCCTTGGGATCAAACTCTTACGAGATCGATCACGAAGGATGTTGGGCTTATCCCAAGCCCATTACATTGACTTGATAATTTCTCGTTTTGGCATGGAAAATTCTAAGAAAGGATTTCTTCCTTTTAGGCATAAAGTTATTATATCTCGGGATCAGTGTCCTCGGACACCTCAGGAGATAGAGAAATGAGAGGTATTTCATATGCTTCAGTAGTAGGAAGCCTCATGTATGCCATGCTCTGTACTAGAACAGATATTTGTTGTGCCGTTGGCATGGTAAGTAGATATCGGTTTAATTCAAGGGAAGAGCATTGGACTGCGGTCAAAAATATACTCAAGTACCTAAAAAAGACTAAGGAGTATATGTTGGTGTACTAGGAAGATAGTCTTATACCCATCAAGTATACTTACTCAGATTTCCAAGTTGATAGAGATTATAGGAGGTCCACCTCAGACTATGTGTTTACCTTAAGAGGTGGAGCTATCAGTTGGAGTAGTGTGAAGCAGTCTTGTATTGCTGACTCAACCATAGAAGTCGAATATGTTGCAGCATCTGATGCAGCTAAGGAGGTGGTTTGGCTCAGGAACTTCCTATTAGACTTGGATGTGGTACCTCCAATACAATCGCCTATTATACTCTATTGCGATAATAGTGGAGCGGTTGCAAATTCGAAGGAACCAAGAGTTCACAAAAAGGGAAAGCACATTGAGAGGAAGTAGCACCTCATCCGGGAGATAGTGCAGCGTGGAGACGTGACAGTTTCCAAGATTGCAGCTGTGGATAACTTGGCGGATCCTTTTACTAAGGCGTTGTCTCTGAAAGTCTTTGATAACCATGTAGAGGAGCTAGGAGCCAGATGTGTACCTGCATGGCTTTGAGTATAAGTGAGAGATTGTTGGGTTTGTATATTGAAAAGTCATACTTTTTATGTATTTTATTTTGGATCCATGGCATATTAATGAGATACATTTGAGATGGTTTTGCATTTATGGTTTTATATTTATTGTGTTTATGATGAATGAATACATAGTCTGTATATTCTGTCCAGTATTTGACTCGGTGCATGAAGCACGAAAGATTAGGTCAAAGGTACTGAAAAAATATATAGGTAGGCTCACAATCGCAATGGACTCGGACAATCCACTGGTATAATTGTAACACATTGTTATAGTAGCTGGTCTTGACTAGGTCGAACGGGTCGAATTTAGGTTTGGGAATTCGATGTTCGAGCTCAATGTGTTAAGATAGTTGGACTGTATTGAACGAGATCAATGGGATGATTAATTATATATTGACTATATGAATTGATCCATATCCCGTATAATCATGTATTGCATAAGCTCTTAACCCCGAAGTGGTTGATTGATCATGTTCATTTAACGTTTAGTACTTTGAGTCGTCAATGGTTGAGATTTTCACCACGAGATCAACAATACCGATGAGTTGGGTACTGTCGTCATTTGTCTGGTGGTTGATAATCAACTGATGAAAACTATGTCTGACGTAGGTTGAGGAGTTCCCCCTCGTGTGATTTTCTTATAGGTTTGATCATGCCAAACTCGGTCGGTTGATCTTTTGATTAGGCATATTCAAAAGGATAAGCGGTGCGGTTGCGAGGATAAGCGGTGCAGTAACCTAACTCGATTAACGGGAATCCATATCTTAAACGTGTGGAGATCTCAGTGCATTTGATAATTGAAAATTCGAGACATAATTCGAGTTAGGGCCGAAAGTTCATTCAGAGCCTTTAGTGGAGTAAGTTCTGATTCGTGCGAAAAATTATCAACTCAGGGGTAGAGTTAGGGATATCCGGATTTTTTTGTATGATTAGTCTGAGTCCTATACTTCCGTGTGATCCCTCATGTAACCCATTTATATGCGCGAAATGATTTCTTGTTGGTTTCGGTATTTATTCAATTTAATTTTTATGTCATTTTTGCCGTTGGGGACATACGGTAATTAAATTAAATATTATGGGTAGTTTTGGAATTTGGCACACCTAGGTATTTTCTTCCTAGGTGGCCGGCCCTAAGTGGGATGGAGAATAATTATTTTATTTTTTAAGTATATCTTGTGTTCCATTTTTTGGAAGGTAGAGATATACATAACATATATGATATATATCAATATATATTATAAAGTGAAAAAGATATATTATTTCAAGCAGTATTCTCTCCAACCCTAAGCCCTAGCCGTCGAGCCCCTCTCTCCCTTTGCATAATTTTTGTGCAATTTTTGAGGGATTTTGTGTGAGAAGAAACCAAGAATAAGAACAAGCCTCGATCGAACATGGTGCCCACACTCCGTGATCGTGGTAACGCGTTTGGGTCATACGCGAGAAGTTTGCAAGGTCGTCTCATTCGTTTTGGTGGTTCTAGAGATTTTATGACAAGTTTCTAAAGGTATATTTCACATCAAAATCTAAAATAAATTCTTAGTTTTTCATGAAAAGCACACTAAATCGTTTTTACGGTCACCACGTCGTTTTCCAAAAAAATCCTTTCCGCTACGCGACTCCGACACAAGGTTTATCACAAACAGCACACATCCCAAGGAGATGGACTCCTTGATGAACATGAGGAAGAGTGGTAATGAAACCTTGAGACATTATTCAAGTGTTTTGAGACATTATGCTCGGCGATTACAGTGAGCAAATAGTGGTTTCCTCATTAAAGCGAGGTCTTAACCGAGTAGACAAGCAGAGTATTCTCTCACCAAGAGTCATGCCACCATCATGTCCGAGCTCATGCAGATGATCGATTAGTATGCAAAGGTTGAGGAAGACTAGGAGAGCCCAATGCCTGAGTAAAGTCCGATAAGTCTTCGACTCGACCACAAGAAGGAACTACATAGAAGAATGAGAGGAGAAATGCAACAAAGAAATTTACCAAAGAGAGATAGAAATAAAGGAATTACAATAACACCACCCAAAGGAGCAGGAAAAGAATAGCTATAAAGTAGAGAACATCATTTTCAAGGAGCCCATTCATAAGCTCATGAAGGATCAATCCTGGTTTAAATGGCCCCCGAAGATGCATAGTGAACATGGGATGAGTAACGAGACGCTAATGAGTTGGTATCATAAAGACCATGGGCACTGAGAAGTGCAAGTTATACTGAATGTTCCTGGAGGACCAGGTACATGCTTGAAGATTTGGGTAGTTCATTGACAAAAAGAAAACCAGAGAAGAGCACTTTCATGCACAACCTGTGTAGCTCGCCATAGCAAGCGATTACGCCGGGACGATCAATGTCATCAATTGTGCACCTTAAGAAGTGGTCGAGGTGAAAATTCGGGTAGGGAACAAGATGCCCTCCCATTAGCAAGCGGTGCTCCAGGCTCAGGTTAGTCAGTCGGGATCGAGCAAGTGGGAGTCTTCGAGAAGCTCTCACTCTATAAGGGTGATAACTTTTAGCAACAAGGACTTTGAGGGTGTCCAACACTCACATAACTATGCTTTGGTGGCCACACTTTCCATTGGAAGGAACGATGTTTGAAGAGTGCTGATTGACTAAGGAATCCTTATAGAGGTCATGCAGACCTCTTCTACAAGTTAGGCCATAAGAAGGAGGACTTGCAGCCACCCACCTCTCTCTTGGTCAACTTCAACAACCAACCCCTCATGCTAATGGTAAGATCACCCTAGTAGTCCAAGCAGAAACACTAACAAGATAGGTGTAGTTCCTTATGGGGGACTATTATCCTCCTAAAATGTCATAATAGGAAGATTTTAGATGCATCAGCTAAAGGCCATACCCTCAACCTACCACCAAGTACTGAAGTTTCCAACAAAGGGGGGAGGAGAGATTTTGAGGGGAGATCAAGGAATAATAAAGGAATGCTTTGTAGCTGCAATCAAGGGAAAAACTTCCTTAGGCAACAAGCAAGTTCGCATCATTGAGTTTTAAGATGGAACAACCATGAAAAAGGAAGTAGGACAAGCACCCAGTGATAAGGTGGTGGAACATAATAAGAAGTTGATGTTCTAGGGAGAGGACCCTAATTGTTTCTTCTTGATCGAACAAGTTTATCTGAGCAATGAGAGAATGGGTTGGTTGGCTTCCTTAAAGAAAATGTCGAGGTATTTGCCTGAACGCCTTATGATATGCTAGGCATTGACCTGGCTATCATCCAGCATGACTTGAAGTCAGGTTGACCCACAAGCCTATGGTGCAAAGGGGCAGTAGGTTTTCCTCGTAGCACATAGAGGTCATGGTCGATGAAGTGGAGAAGCTGCTTGAAGCCGGGGCAATCAGGGAGGTGCAATACCTTGTTTGGCTGTCAAATATAGTCATGGTGAAGAAGAAGAAGAAGAAGAAGAATGGAAAGTAAAGGGTATGTATGGACTTCACAGACCTAAACAAGGCATGTCCTAAGGATTCATTTCCCTTACCCAAGATCGACCAAGTCCTACAGAGTTATGGCTTTCAGTCTGAAGAATGTTGAGGAAACCTACCAATGGCTGGTCACCAAAAATGCTTCAAAATGTACTCGATTAGTCAATAAAGACTTATATTGATGACATGGTTGTAAAGACAGAGTAGGGAAAAGCCATCTCACCGACCTGTAGGCAACTTTTGAGGTGCCCAAGGCATATCAACTTAAGCTGAATGCCTCCAAATATGCCTTTAGAGTGGAATCAGGAAAGTTTCTGGGGCACTTAAGGAGTAGAAGTGGCATTAAAGAAGATCCCGACTAGATTTTTGTATTTCAGAACATACAGCCACCTCATGGTTAGGAAAGTACAGAAGTTGGCTAGAATGGCAGCGACACTCAACCTATTCATTAGTAAATCATCAGATAAGTGTCACCCCTTTTTTCAGATAAATAAAACAAAACATAACTTTGTGTATGGGAGGACTGTGACCGAGCATTTCATGAACTCAAGAAATACTTGGCCACAGCTCCCCTCCTCTACAAACCCCCGGACGAGGAAGATCTCTATATGTACCTAGTCTTGTTCAAGCACTCAACTAACTTAGTTCTTCTACATATGGTCGAGTCCAAACTAAAGCCAATCTATTACGTGGGTCACACCTTCCTAGATACTGAGACCAAATACCTCCCATTAGAAAAACTTGCCTTAGCACTGGTAAAAGTAGCAAAGAAGCTTGCACTATTTCCAAGCTCACAAGATGACCACCCACCCACTCCAAGCAATGCTGCGTAAAGTAGACTTTTTAGGCAAAATCACTTAATAGGCAATGGAATTGGGAGAGGATGATATACAGTTCTAACTCTGAACAATAATAAAGGGGAAAATTTTGGCCGACTTCTTATATGAGTTTTCAAAGCAGCGACTGCCAATCATCTCAAAGCTCAACCAACAAGCATCCGAGTTGAGGAGGGAGAGTAGCATAGGATAAGGGAGTGCATCTACAGCTCCAAAGGTGCAAACAACGGAAGAAGAATAGAGGAATGGAGGATATACACTGATGGCGCATTAATCAGAAGGGCTCAAGAGCAGACGAGGTCATCATTTCACTAGAAGATGCAATCATTGAACACTCCATCTACTTGGGATTCCTAGTCTCCAAGAATGAAGCCGAGTACGAGTAGCTACTTGTTGGGCTCAAAAGTGTCAAACTCCTCCACCTCAACTGGCCTGCCTTACCCTGGCCCTAAAGCTCATCAAGGGCTTCAAAATAGTGCACATAGAGCATATAAGTAGAGAAAATAAATCATATGAAAATGCTTTAGATACCTTGCCCTCTGTAACTAAGTTTAAATTGAAAAGAGTGATCGAGGTACAGAAGCCGCCATGCCCAAGCATTGAAGTGGAGTGCCATCCTATGTTCACCATCCCCGAATAGGAAGGTCTGAGCTAGATGGGCCCGATTTTAAAGTTTTTAAAGAATGACATGATACCTCAAGAAAGAAAAGAGGCACACAAGGTGAGGCACAAAGCTACATTATTCTAGATTTCCCAAAGTGGATGGTTGTACAAGAAGTCCTTCTTAGATCTTGTGCATGCATCTGAGCGAAGTTTAAGACTTCTTATACAAGCTACACAAAGGGATGTGTGGAGTTCACATAGGGAGGAGGTCAACGGCATGCAAAGCCACCAGTCAGGGATATTTGTGACCTTACATGTAGAAAGATGCTCAACTGTATGCTCAAAAGTGCGAGAAGTGCCAGAGGTATGCTCCCCTACAAAGAGAACTAATCGAGGAGCTTGGCCTGATCACCAGCCCTTGACCATTAACACAATGGGAATTAGATATTATTGGGCCACTACCTAAGACACCTAACAGCAAGAAGTTCCTCATTATTGGAACATACTACTTCTCCAAGTGGATAGAAGTAGAACCATTTGCCAATCTTAGGGAATTAATTCCAAGAAATTCGTGTGGAAGAACATCGCTACAAGGTTTGACATCTTTAAGCTTTGGTGGCTGATAATGGGAAGAAGTTTAACAACAGGTTATTCAAGACATTCTGGTGTGAGCTTAGCATTAGGAATTACTTCTTAACCCCCCATTCTTATAGATTAATGGACAAGCAGAATTCTCTAACAAAACTCTCCTCTATAGACTAAAGCGAAGGCTAAAACAGTTAGGAAAAGTGGGTGGAGGATCTCCCCTCAGTTCTCTAGACTTACAGGACTACCCCGACGAGATCTAATAGAGAGACACCCTTCGTTATGGCCTATTAAATGGAAGTCGTCTTGAGATTGGGCTTCCCTCTATAGGAACAAATGTCGATGAAATAGGAGTGAACCACCTCAATATAACGAGGGACCTCGACCTGAAAAATGAGAGAAGTTATAGAGCTCTGGTGAAGCTGGAAGCCAACCAACAAGTGCTCTCTAAGTTTTACAATAAAAGGGTGCACCCTAGAGCATTTCAACTCGGAGAGCTTCTCCTTGGAAAGGTCATTCTCAACACGTAGGACACCCTGGATGGCATGTTAGGCTTGACCTAAAAGGGCCCCTTTAAGGTGATTGAAAGTGTAGGAATAGAAGTACATCGGCTTGATGACATGAGTGGGAAGCGAATTCCAAAGCCGTGGAACGCTCAAGATGTGAGGAATATGTTTCATAACATTGTGAAACATATTTCTCAAGTTTATGATTTATCACTAAAATGTAAAAGACAATTCAATGAAAAATATGTTTCATAACTTTTGGATCCTTGCTGTGTCGTCTTTTTCTTCACAAGAAAATCCCAGATGAACAAAGTGGTGGCCTTCGGGCATTAAAATTTTCGTCAGACCTTCTGGTCAATGTTGGGCATAAAAAAGTCCCGTACTATTAGAGCAGCCACCTCTGGGCACCCAATCGCTAAGAGGTTGGGCGAGTTAATTGTATGTGTAAAGACAATAAGTGGTTTGACCCAACCACTTTTATTGAGGACCCAATGTGTTTGGAAAGAAACACCAAACACCACATTGATGGAAGAAGGGAATGGAGTCATATGTGCATTAATTGCGTTGCCACGCACCAATTCCCATATAGCCCAATCTAAGCAGGTCATCATGGATGAGCTTGAGGAGGGATAATCCGATCTCTAAGAATGCTCGGCCAGTTTGCTGGAGCACATTCAACCGTCATTAATTCTAATTATTAACATTTATTGAGAACCGTTTCATGTTCTCACCAAAAATGAGGCATGTATAGCACCATATGCATTAAATGCGAAGAGACAAGATGCCAGGACATCATTCCTAAGCCAATGGGGGCATGCCATGTGTCCTTAACGGTCATAATGGATGTATAAGATCCCACTTAGAGAATGACACATCGACATGTGGTGGTTGGCAGACACTGTGTAGGGTTACGATTGAAATTCAAAGCACATCACCAAGCTTAAGCTCAGAATACTGAGTAACAACACAGTGATGACTGATGAGGGCAGTTGAAGGAGATAGATATTTATAGCTCTAACCTAGCATCCAACTCAAGGTACAAAATACCTACTCGGCTAGGAAATACGAGTAATTGAGTGGATCGGGTGGGGCCAGAACCGTCACGCCCCAAACCCACATAATATTTATTTATTAGTTAATTATCAAGAAATTTTAAAGATATAATCAATTAAGAAAGCTTTATATTAGCTTAAGGAAACGTCATATCTTTGAATTGATCTTTGATATATTTTTAAAATCTAATAAAATGAAGTCCCTTATGGGTTGGAAACAAGTTCACTACAAGAAAATTCATTTTTAGCAACTAATTTTTTTAGTCGCAGAAGTCCAGTTTTTAGTCGCTATAATGTTTTGGCGACTAAATTTTTTAGTCGCCACGTTGGTTG